>AYEL01038502.1:0-11134 GCA_000484575.1 Olivierus martensii
TGTGCAAACATCGTTTGCACAGATAGTCTGCACATCTGGGTTGGACAGATTATTTTGCTTTCACACATTCCAACATCGTCCAGATAAAAACCACTATTTCAACTTTCATGTTATCAGTCTTCAGTTAAATTTCTGCGAGTGCAGTGAAATTAAGTAAATTTGCTTAAAAGACGATTCTTCTCTCAAGCGTTATTATTTCAGAAGTAAACAATAAAAAGAAATGTAAACGGAAAAGATGGACAAAAGATTAGCTTCTAAAACGTGAAGCTTTTTCTCATGTTAATCTTTTACAAGAACTTAAATTTGAAAAAGATGATTGGCATAACTATCTGAAAATGAATGAAAAGACATATTTAAGACAGTTACAATATGTCACACCGTTTATAAAAAGACAAGACACTATAATGAGGAAATCGATAACTCCTCATGAAAGATTTACTGTAACACTAAGATTTTTGGCAACTGGGAGAAGCTATGAAGATATGAAATTTTCTGCAGTGATATCAGCTTCATCATTGAGCTACATCATCCCTGAAACATGTGGTGCCATATATGAAGCACTGTATCTCTGCTATTAATTTTCCAAGCGGCAGGCAATGTTCTGTATAGTTCCATAAATTCAGTCATAAATTCGCGTGAATAATAATACGTAAATCCTGAGAAGAATCTTGCATTGAATAGATAAATCGTCACTTGGAAGAATAGAAGATTGTGCTATCAGTTTGTAGTCGTGGTATGAAACTACTTTACACGTTAAAACATGCACAGATTTATATGTGTGAATTCAAGACTTGCCAGACTTTGCACAGGCCGAACACAGACCGTACCACAGACCAATTTTTCAGTCGGTGATTCATTTACATACAACAACGAATATTCCGGTTTGCCTGTGCAAACATAGGCTGCGCAGACAAACCGGTGTAAATGTCTGAGCGTGTAAAATCGGTCTTAATGACAATTTCCAACGAGTGATTAACAAGTCAGGACATTTCAATTCCATCGCGTCCCACTGATAATCGTAGTGGGATTGGTTGTTGGTTAAAGGACGAGATTCAACGAGTCAATCTAGATCAGAGGCGTGTTTATATTTATTAGGCCCTCAGACACAAAGGGATTTCGGGACCCCCAATGTTTAATTATATACTGTATCTAATTTAATATAAAAATTCTCGATTTTGGGGCGCTGAAAAATTGGGCTCTAGACGCGCGCCTAATGTGGTAAACTGTCAATGAACGGATCCCTTCTAAAAAATCTCGAAATATAGAATTTGGAATTGAACTCGAGATCTCCGGATAATAAGTTAATAATTTTCTAGACAACCATTACATTGACTCAGTTTATTATAAAGTTAATTTATAAAAAACAAGCATTATAATTTTAACAAAATTTGAATTGTGATTAATAACTCTCATACTATTGTATTTTAATATGTCGGCCGGACAGCCGAATGATAAAGCATTCGTTTATTACTTTGGAGGATTCAGACCCCACACTTTCAGTTTTTCAAGAGGAATCCGGGCCCGCTAATTGAACCACATTGTATAACTTTCCGGTTAATCCCACCGTGGGTGTTGGCCAGCCTGTGATGGACTCTAAAAGCCGTCAGATAAAGTATATCCCATGAGTGATGTGGCGGTTTAGCTTAAATAACATATTATATCCTAAATTCTTCTCAAGAAATTATCACAAAATTATTGACAAATTATTTTAATGCTAAAAAATTTATAAATTTATTTATACATATGGAAATTAAAGTATTTAAATAAAATAACGAAAACCAATACAGTAGAGTACTGTGCAGCATAGAATTCAAAGGAAAATAAACAATTCACAATTCATATTAGCGACATCTATTGGTTGTTATTTATACTTATGAATAGAGATTGTCCATAACTCAATTGTAATTCCGTTTAATTTTTTTTTATTTATAAACAAGGGTGGAGGAAGAAAACTGAACAGAGATGATTAAATGGATTAAGATATGTTAATTATAACAATATTTAGCTTTTAAGGTATCTAGTTATAGATTTTAAATAATATGGCTTGTTGTACATCAAGATGTTTTCTTTTGACATTGTGTGTTGTGCAGTTGGTAAGTACGTGAATTTGAATTATAAATTTTCGTGTAATTTAATTAATTTTAAAATGAATATATAACATGCATAATTGTCTTCTGAAAAAGCTTTCCAACATAAATCCGTATAAAAACATTATCATCAAAAATTCACAATTTATCTATAATAATCAAGTTTCTCGACCTTCATAATAAAGTTTACTTGCTTGTTATATTATTATGAGGAAAAAAACATAAAATAGGTATATAAATTTATCTTTTGAAGTTTTCAAAAATTATATTTAAAATTTGTAAGAATATAAGATTATATTTGATATAAAAAGTTATGTTTATTTTAAATATGAATGATAAATTTTTCTAAGTAACTTTTCCATATGCTATTTTAGCTAGAAAACCAAAGATCCAAGTGCTAGAACAAATATAATCTCCCTCAGTTGTCGTCTTGAATATGGGTGATGAACTCATAAAATAATAGATTCCAGTCTATTATTTTTATGCTATTTTATTCGTATTATTATTATACTAATAGAATTATGTAATTATACATTTAAAGAAATTTTTGTGGATTTTTTAAATAAGAAAAACATATATTATTCAGTATCCTATTTAAAAACTTTGAATAAACATTTGGCAGTGAGAATAAACTTATTTTATATATGATGATTGTACTACTGCTTGAGACAGCTGCCAAGTAATTGCTAAAATTCAGTTTATAATTAGATAAATAGCTTTAATTTAAAGTAATTATTCTTCCGATTATCTGCTCCAGCAGTTCCAGAAGAAGAAAAGTAGAAGAAAACCCCAGTTGCTTGTTGTTGAATAAATACTGTATGTTGATTTTGCTGTGCATAGTATGTTACTAAAATGAAAATAGTTGTTTATCTTAATGATAAGATAGTCTTATCACATTAAACAGAACTATCTCTTATCATATTCATCTCCAGCACAAACATTAGTAAACAATTTTTAAATAAAAAACATTTATACAGTATATATAAATGTGGTCTTGTAATCGAATATTTATTTTTATCAACTTGTAATGACCAATAGCAAAAGAAATAATTTTTATTTCTTAGGTTAGTGATCATTATAAGCTTATTCATTTCTAAAAAATATTTATGTGATTAACTTTATATTAAACATATGTCAAAAGAAATTTAAGAAAGGATTAAACAGTTTTTTTCTATTATAGATCTAACCGTAATTATTAACCTGAACAACATGACTACTGTAGCATAACTATAGATATAATTGAGGAAATTATAACATTGACATTTCCTGTTCTGCAACTGAATGGGAATTTTTTATATTACATTAAACATGAAAGTTTTTAGTAATAGCTAAATTATATTCAATATTAAAATTCTATGCAGTTAAATAAATATAATAAAATTATAAAACCTCAGAAAATATATTATTATTTGAATACATTATAGAATATTTTTTCTCATTGAAAATTTTATTGCATTCAATAAAATTAACAAAATGACTTATTTGCAAACTATATACTTACAAAATAAAGAAAAATACATCATTTAAATTAACTTTTAGTAATTGCATTTGTTGGCTCATGTTCAATATTATTACTTATTTAAATTTAATATATAAAAGTATTAAATTATTTTTGGATAAAATTAGAAGAAATAAGATTCATTTTATATTTGAATTTATTCATCTGGTGAAAGGTAAGTTGCAGGAATTATATAAATTTCAGAAATAACTTAGTTATTAATTGTATCTTATTTTTCATATTAGAATAATTGGTATTGTATATGCAATTTTAAATAGGTTTCTTTTGAAAAACATTAAAATAAAAAATAATCTTTAGTATAATGAAGAAAATATTAAATGTCTGTCTCAAGTTTTGTAATTATTTTAATCAGTAAGAGAAGCTGGTTTTTTTTTTTTTTTTTTTTTTTTTTTTTTTTTTTTTTTTTTTTTTTTTTTTTTTTGTTTTTTTTTTTTTTTTTGCTTTTTAACTAGATGTTGAGTCTCATTCAAAAGATTGAAAAACCTTGAGCTAAACTGACAAACATTTCCCCAGTCAGTCTTTCAATTTGAAAACTTCTATTGTTATATCCTGTTGGCTATACTCATTATACCTGTGTAGGTAAGGTAGAATCTTATCCACTGTTCATAAAGTTTATCCAAATCAATAATGAACTTACCAAATGTTGATTATTAGTAAATTATAATTTATGCAGATCATTTTTAATTAAATTTTTATGATGATTAAATATTAACAAGTTCAAAATAAAAATTGCTTTGTACTTTATATTTTAAATTACATATACAAATTATATATTATATTTAAATTAATATATAAATTGTAATGCATGAATTTTAAATATTAAAAATTTACATTCAATCTTATCTTCAATCTTACTTTTATGGTTATTTTATCTCCATAGAACTAATTTATCAATAATAATAATTCAACATTTGATAATCAAAATATTGATTCAGATTAACATTATCAACCGTCATTATATATAGTTGGAAAGATTACACTTTATTTACTATAAAATGAATATCCATGCCATAAAGATATAGTATTTATGATTAAAAATTATCAATAAATTATATATTAAAGATTTTCAAAATAATCTTTATTTATTGAGATTATTATTTATTATATGACCCTATATTTTATATCACAGTACAGTAAAATAATTACTTATTTAAATCTCTAATATTTAATCTCTCTCTATCTCTATCTCTATTTAATCTCTCTCTATCTTTAATAAAAAGATGTTCTGGAATCTAAATTGGCAACAATTTGATTGTATTGAAATTCTTGATTGGCATTTTCTTTGAAAAGCCAAAATAACTATCTTTTGTTCTGGAAACTTAAATATGTCTCTCCTTCTAGAATGATTTATTGCAGGGTCGGCAACCTTTTTGTTATTAAGGACGCGATAAAAATTTTAAAAACCATTGAGGGCACATAGGTTAATTTTTACTAATTTGATTTTTTTTTTCAATTTAATTTTCTAATCACAATGTTGTAATAAATAAACAAGCTAATTATATCTTGATATATGTATATTTATACAAAATAAAAGATTATACATGCATGTAATAACTAAAAAATCAAAAGTATGTACATAAAAAATAACACAAAATCAAACAGAGATTAGCAGAGTAGTTCAGCGTAGAGGCGTGTGGGTTAGTATTGAAGTTAGAGCAGAAAGATGAAAATGTAATTAATTACCTGGATATAAAAATAGTTGTGGAGGAAGGGAATATTTTAACTTCAGTATACCGTAAACCATCTTACAAACCAGTACTGATTCCCAATTGGTCAGATGACCCAATATCATATAAAAAAGCAATGTTCAGATCCTTCTTTCGAAGAGCCATACTATATGATAAAAGAGAAGAAGATCTTAAGGATGAGATAGACTATATTGTAATTAAAATAGAAGAAGAACATGGTTATAAAAAATCCTTTATTATAAGCATATTTAACTCTGTGAAGAGAAGCATGGCCATAAAAAATAAAGATGGGAATATAATTAATACTCAAAGGCCCACGGATAACTCGGAAGGATACTTACCAGTACCACATAGTCTAAAATGTATAATTTTGTAAGAAGATTAGTGAAAAAACAATAAGAGATTAACAAGCAGGAGACCACCAACGGTCTTTAGTATATTACGGAACAAAAATTTCCCCTTAAAGCAGCACTTCTCAAACTATGGGTTGCAACCCCAAATGGGGTTGCGAAGCAAAATGCTGGGGTCACAAAAATTAAATTCAAACACTTGAATTTCAGTTTATATGTAATTTCACAAATGCCAATATTTAACATATGACAACATATGAATTTTCAGTGTAGTTGGTTGATTGTGTTCATATTCATCTTAAGTGTGTAAATGATTTATGTACTTGTATGTTTTATTTCATATTTAATACCTGGGGTCGTGAAAAATCTCGTAATGAAAAATGGGATCATGAATAAAAAAAAGTTTGAGAAGCACTGCCTTAAAGAATATGAAAAAACAGGTGTAGTGAAAGATATAGAGACAGAACAGCACTCATCGTACATAGGGGTGACTTCAAGAACCTTGAAACAAAGATTGAAAGAGCATAGAAGGGATATCGGAGCAGGTAAGTTGAGTACAACACTAGCTATAGATGTGTACGCGAATAACACAGAAGTTTATTGGGAAGATGCTAAAGTAATAAGACAGGTCAAAAAGAAGACGCACATTTATACAGCAGAGGCATTAGAGATAATAATAAGGCAGAACAAAGAGAATTTATTAAATGACAAAATTACAGAAGTACCTAAGGCATGGGAGTATGCCATAGAGAACTTTTAAAAATTAAAAAAATTTTTAATTATAAGTTAGAAAAAGGACTGATATCACAATATATGTTTGTTTTTTATAGTTTATTTATATGATTGGAGTGTCATGTTGCTCACATTTGTGAGTACTCTACTAATGCGGTAAGCATTAAGAAAGATTATGTAACCATGGTAACGTTTTATTTTGTTTTTTGTTTGTTTTTGATTATATTTTTAAATTTTTAGAACTCTGAATGTTCTTTAAAGCCGTTAAACATGTTCGAAAATTTGTATGAGTTTGTGAACCTGAGGATAGCTATAGAAAGTCGAAAATGTTTGATCACTAATAAATTATTTTAGAATACATCTCTACTGCGTTATAGTGCTTGTATTACTTAGTATCTATTTTTGTATTAATAATGATTTATATCATGTATAATAAAAATTCAAACTTTTAATTTCCAGATTGCTACTATTGAGAGACAAATTTTTGATTTT
Organism: Olivierus martensii; assembly: GCA_000484575.1. Lineage (NCBI taxonomy): Eukaryota > Metazoa > Arthropoda > Arachnida > Scorpiones > Buthidae > Olivierus > Olivierus martensii. Next base: position 6,869 of record AYEL01038502.1, read on the forward strand.
CTGGGATATATGTGGTCACCAATTGTTGTAAATTTTGTCCAAATTATTGTTGTGATATTAGGCTTTTTTGGAGCCTATCAATATAGGCCAAAGTATATTGCTGTTGTAAGTATCATTATTTAAAAATTAACATAATTTAGAAAATATCTTTTGCATTGATATTTAATTTAGAAATAAACATTTTTTAGTATATAGTATGGACATTATTATGGTTAGCCTGGAATATTTTTGTGATATGTTTCTATTTAGAAACTGGAGTACTAAATAAGGTAAGCAAAAACTTATATATTCTTGTGTTATGAAATAATTTTATATTGTCTGTAAAATTACTATGGATTATATAAATAAATAAAATATAGACTAGCAGTCATTTTTTAGAAAGTCAAATAAAATTAAATGCACTTGAAAAAGTTTATTTTGATATACTGTATATACTTGTGTATAACCCATTTCATATTATAAGCTGAACTCCTGACTTCAAAGTTTAAAAATTTGTAATTATTAAACAACAGTTTAATTAAATCATTTAATCAAAAACCAGAATTGTTTTAATTCTAAACAAATCTTTATCATTTTTCTAAGAAATAAAGATTTAAGATCATTTGCATTTAAACTGTAATTTTGAATATATACTGTTGTTGATTATATGCAGCTTTTTTATTTATTTCAATAGGTAGTTCTGTTTATTGACAATTATTTATGATATATTGTATTTTTCTTGCTTAGTTTTGATATTTTTGAAGTATGCAAATGGAAAATTAAATGAATTTTAATCTAAATATATAATAAAAATATTATTAACCAAATATAAGGCAAAGCTTAAAAATATTTCCAACTAGAATTAGTTTGCATTTTTTTTCAGATTTTTATTTATAATAAATAGATGACAGTAATTATTACATAATTAAATCAAATAATTACAATTGTCTTTTTTTTGTTTAGGAAATATTTAATATATTTTATTTATTCAGGAGTCCAGCATTCTTAATATGGGTACAGGAAGTAAAAGTTGGTGGGAAACACATGGCATAGGATGTAAATCATCATTCAATTTTTCTGGCATTCCAGAGGAACAACATTATTTTCCTCTTCCAACTACTGTCGAGGGTTGCATTTTACAATATTATTATGTTGAATGCATACAAGCTGGTATCCAGTGTTTTTTAGCAGTAAGTTTATTGTATATTTAAAATTTCATTAATTTATAAGTTATAATAGAGCTACTTGCTTAAAGCTTTTAGATTTACTTTCTATAATTGCTGTAAATTTTACTTGATAAAAAATAAATTTTAGCATGATGACTTTTTGACTAAAGTCAAAATAGAAATTAAAAAATAATGTATTATTACCAAAAAAGTGTAGTTGATAATAATGATTTTAAAGTTTGGAAATAATAAATTTTTTTCTATCTATTTTTACATATTTTAAAAATTTGGTAATTCAGTACAAATGATCTAAGAATAAGGATAACTGCAAAGAATACTAATAAGTAGGAACTTCCACTTAGAAAACAAGCGCTAGTTTAAAGTGGAAAATTAAATAATTTATTGAAGCGCTTTTGACATTAACAAGTCATCTTCAGCATACAAATTTAAGTATAGAACATTCTGGAACATAAACTTTTTATAGAACATTATATAAATTTAAAAAATTTAAAAATTAAAAAAAAATTTTTAAATGTAGATAATTAGAACATACGTTAAACTAGAACAATTAAATATACACATGCTAAGAGTTATATTAACGTTTTAAATGATTATGTGCAACATAATAAACAAAAAGAAATCTTAAATAAAATAAATAAATTATGATAGTGGTTGATTGGTAGCATTTATAAAACCATTGTGGTGGTATGTTGTTATAACAATCAACTCATCAACATACCACCACAATGATTTTTGTAAATAATACAATCAACCACTATCGTAATTTATTGTTTTAATTTATTTATTTTATTAGTTTTCTTTTTGTTTATTATGTTGTTCGTAATTGTTTAAACGTTAATATAACTCTTAGCATGTGTATATTTAATTGTTCTACAGAAGACCTCATTTAACGTGGGGGATACGTTCCAAGGAAACAAAGTGCTAAATGAAACAGCATTAAATGAGGAAACAATAAATTATGATAGTGGTTGATTGATAGCATTTGCAAAACCATTGTGGTGGTATGTTGTTATAACAATCAACTCATCAACATACCACCACAATGATTTTTGTAAATAATACAATCAACCACTATCGTAATTTATTGTTTTAATTTATTTATTTTATTAGTTTTCTTTTTGTTTATTATGTTGTTCGTAATTGTTTAAACGTTAATATAACTCTTAGCATGTGTATATTTAATTGTTCTACAGAAGACCTCATTTAACGTGGGGGATACGTTCCAAGGAAACAAAGTGCTAAATGAAACAGCATTAAATGAGGTCATTTTAACATGTAAATAATGAGGATAGGTGAAACAGGACAGTGAATAAAAAATATATACATAGCATTTTTTATTTTATTTTGTAACATGTATTATTACTATTGTATTACATTAATTATAGATATTTTTTTATTGCTAAAATCAACTTGTTTTCATAAATCATTCATGAAAAAATTCTTAAAATTAGAAAATAAAAAGTTTTAAGAACAAAAAGCAATAATCAGATTGCAGTAAATTATAAACAACGAAAAAATATTGATGAAAGAAAAACTTCAAGGAACTATAGTTTAAAGTGGCAGCATTCAGGTTAAAACTAAAATGGGATAATTGTTATTTTTATTATTGTAAAATAACATTGATGACTGATCACAAATATGAAGTCTAATAGCAGTAGACTTTCGTATGTACTGCACTGCACTGATATCAAATGCATTGAGACAGCATAGGAGTATCAATGAAACAAATTCCTGCAGTTTTGGATTTATGTAAGAATAACGATTTGAAAAATCACGTCAAAATGAATCAATAAAAATATAGAATTAAAAAAAATGTGTTATATTGAAACAGCGTTAAGTGGAGTAGCGTTAAGCGGAGTCTTACTGTACTTTAACGTATGTTCGAATTATCAATGTTTTAAATTTTTTAAATTTATATAATGTTCTATGAAAAGTTTAATTCAAGAATGTTCTGTACTTGAATTTGTATGCTGAAGATGACTTGTTAAAGTCGAAAGTGCTTCATGAATTATCAATGTTTTAAATTTATATAATGTTCTATGAAAAGTTTAATTCCAGAATGTTCTGTACTTGAATTTGTATGCTGAAGATGACTTGTTAAAGTCGAAAGTGCTTCAATAAATTATTTAATTTTCCACTTTAAACTAGTGCTTGTTTTCAAATATAATTCTTGCAAAGAATATTGACAACTATATTTAAATATCAAATATAATCAAAATTTTAATATTCTGTATTGTAAAATTTTTATATACTGCATAATATAGCTATCTTAATATATATTATATGAATAATTATAAGTTTTCACTTACTTGAGATATGCTTATTCCAACTCATTTCAATTATAAGAGCAAAATTTTTTTTTTAATTGTGCTTTTACATAGTACATAGTTATAACATTAAAATATCTTCTGATAAATTACTTTAATTACAATATGATATGTACCATAAATATTTTTGACAGAAATATTTGAAGAAGATTCTTTAAAAAATAATCTAAATTTTAAAAAAAATTGAATTCTTATTTTTAATTGCATTTTATTTTATAAGTTGTTTAAATGAATAATCTTTATGCATTGGCTAATGACTAAAAATATAACTATTCAACAGAAATATAAAATGAATCTAATAAACTCTAAGCTATTGCCTATTGTTGATGAATCTGTCAATAATTTTAATCATATTTTACAAATAATTTATGAATACTTTTTTTGTATTTGCAAGTTGCTTAATACCGTAGTACAATGAAATTAGTGTTTTGAGAAAAAATTATATTGCCTAAACACAAACTTTATTAAATTTTATTATCTTGTATTTTTGATGTACGAGGAGGGACCCAAAAAAAACCGGATTTTTTGTATAAAAACCTTATTTATTAACTTTTTTACAAAATTCCTTCAGTCATCTTCAAAATACTCTCCATTAGATTAGATGCACTTGTCAAGTCTTTTTTCCCACTGTTTGAAGCATCTCTGGAACTCTTCAACTTTGCTATTGTCCAGTACCCTTTGCGAAGATGTTTTTACCGCCTCCACATCGTCCAAACGATTCCCTTTTAGATTTTTCTTCATTCTCGGAAAGATGAAGAAGTCGCACGGGGCTA
>AYEL01038508.1:0-18845 GCA_000484575.1 Olivierus martensii
TATTTATAAAAATTCACAATCTGCAAGATGCATTTCTGCCTATTCTGGCCCCTTTTCAGTTACAGTGATACGTGAGTTCTATAAGGAAATTTTCATAACTGATCTCACTTTAAATAATTCTAAACTATTCTTCAACAATAAATTTTCAACCTAATTTTTCACATACTAATTTTGAAATTGCCATTCCTTTGTAATTATTAGTACAAGTTCTATTATTTTTTCTATAATTATTTCCTTAAACAACATTTATCTATAAATGCAATGTTGTACCAAACCGAATTATCCACACTGAATATAATAGAATAATTTCTTATATTTCGTTTCTCAATGCGAACCTCTATAAGAAATTATTCTATTATATTCAGTGTGGAAGAGGTTCGCATTGAGAAACGAAATATAAGAAATTATTCTATTATATTCAGTGTGGATAATTCGGTTTGGTACAACATTGCATTTATAGATAAATGTTGTTTAAGGAAATAATTATAGAAAAAATAATAGAGCTTGTACTAATAATTACAAAGGAATGGCAATTTCAAAATTAGTTGAAAATTTATTGTTGAAGAATAGTTTAGAATTATTTAAAGTGAGATCAGTTATGAAAATTTCCTTATAGAACTCGCATATCTCTGTAACTGAAGAGGGCCAGAATAGGCAGAAATGCATCTTGCAGATTGTGAATTTTTATAAATAATTGTCATGTAAATAATTTTAGTATATTTTTTAAGAATTTTATAAATTTATTTTGTAAATTTTGTGAATGATATATAACTTGTGAATAATAAATTCATGTTTAAAAATTAAGTATTTGTTCTCCATTACCAACATGCACTGAAATTGTAGTGATAAAATCTGTTGTTAAAAAAAAAAAACGGATATGGAAATTATTCCAATACATTTGAATATACATATCACTTCTAGAATAATTAAAGTTTATATAAATATAAAAGTACGGCTTTATCTAGCCCTCATCAGTAAATACTATAAACAATACAAAAAGAATACATTAAATACCGTTATACATTCGAAATGTATTCTAATTTATAAAAATTCAATGGATATGGAAATTATTCCAATACATTTAAAGTTTATATGTTTAATGAATTTGTGTGTGTTATTCCCTGCTCTGTGAGCTGAACGTTACGTGATTTAAAGTAAATATATTTTTATATTTTAAAAGTGAATAGCTATAAGTTAAATATAAAGGTATAAGTAGTTTATAAAGTAAAAGTAAATAATTGAATTATATTTTTGCTTCAGTTTTTATCATAATTTGTATTTCTTTTTAAATATAATATAATTACCATTAGAATTACTTCAGTTTTGCACTAAACTTGATAAAATTAAGTATATAATTGCTAGATGGAAATGACTGAGTGCAAACCATACACGTTGTAAACCAAGAATCAATTTCTCATAAGTATATAGGTAATAAATATTATCAAACAAAAAAAATTCTTTCCAAAATCAATAAATTGATAATTAGATATAGTAACAAGTAGTCTGAAAAGAACTAATTGCCTACTTTCTAAACATGTTATTTATTTCAAATTGATTAAAGTTAATGGATTAAAATATGTCATCAAAATCATCCTCATTGCAATTAATTTAGATTATTTATATAATTTAATATGCAAGTATATTCTACTTTAAAAGTTGTAGGGATAATACAGGTAAACCATACTGCTTCCTTGATTTTAATGTGATCATCTGTTGTCAACTATAATAAATGAAAATCTTAAATGATGAAGTTACCTTGTTTGTTTATAATCATTTTCTCATCTTTTCTTTGGAAAATTTTAGATTTATCCATTTAAAAATGATGAGCATTCAAAGGTAATGAATATTATTTAAAAATCAACTTTAATGGTCTGACCATACTGTTAAATATTAAAAAAATCAATCAAATAGATCAAAGATTTCTATAATAACTTTTTAAATTTGAAAGTCCATCATTTTAAATAATAGTGATGTAACACAGATAATATTCAATGGTAAAATCATCATGCTAAATTTCATACACATCAAATGAATAAGTTTAGGATATATTAAGAGTATCTCAGAGGTTTGAATGTCCACCATTTTTAAAAGGATGCATTTAGAGGATTAATTGATGTAGCATTGAGATGACCTTTAGAAGGTAGAAAAATCACCAACAACTTCATATTACTACTACTACTTAATTTCTTCCTCTATTAAAATTTCAATTTTTTTTTCTTAAATGGTTTTGTTAATCTACAAAATTGTCAATGACAGTAATGATACAAAACTTTATAATAAAAATATAATTAAGCCTTTGAAATAAGAATTGTATTAGATGGCTTTAAATATAATTTAAAAAAATTTTCATAAGTTAATATAGAAAAATACTTAATAATTCAATTATTATTAAATTATAAAATTTTATTAATAATTTGATTATTTACTTAATAGATTGTATAATATGTCAAAATTCTTCAGCCTGAAAAGTAATGCCACACAATTAACTTAAATAATTTCTGTTTTAAGTAATATTAAAACTTATTTTCCCCATACACACACAAATTCCAAAAATATAAGATTATGATTAATTATAGTCTCAATGGATGATGAAATAAATAAAGATTTCAACTTAACTGAATTTAAATGAAGCAAAATTTTAAAAAATTTGCAATATGTGAAATATTACTACTTCAAAACTTGCCAGAAAAAAATATATTATTTAAAAAGTATATATATTATATACTTATAACGGTTGGAGTTACAGCATATTACATCATAACTCCTGGTGCAAAAATAATAAACCCAACTAATGCCCTTCAAGATAATTTGGGTTAGTATTTTTGCGCCAGCAGTTATGATGTAATATGCCGTAACTTCGAAATTTAATATTTATTCGAATTTAGAACTTTTATAAATTAGAATATGTTTTGAATGTATAATGATATTTAATATATTCTTTTTGTATTGTTTGTATTATTTACTGATGAGGACTGGATAAAGCCAAAAGTACTTTAATTAAAGTTTGTGTTTAATGAACTTGTGTGTGTTATTGTCTGCTCTGTGAACTGAACTTTACATGGTTTATTAATATTGTATGGTAAAGATGTCTTTATGTATATTTACTTTTTAAATATAGCTATTTTCCTTTTCATACTTATGATTGTTCAATAAATTTTAAAATATGTACTTTAACTGTGAAACAATCTTGCTTTTTCGTAAAATTATCCAAATTTAAACTTCTGCTAAATATCAAGAAGTTCTATTTGTTGAAATTGATTTTAGTATTTTAATTAACTATAATAGTTTTGTTCATAAATTACATATTTAAAAATAGTTTAATTTACTGCAGGAACATTTTCTAGTCCCAGATCATACAATCAAAGATATTAATGGTGCCTCCTTTGCTGGTTTTTATTATATATGTTTTCAAAAATCAACAGCCACTATAGAGGGCTATTATTACCATAGGAGTTCAGAATGGTAAGTATAATTCATGTTTATTTAAGTAATGCATTTGTAATTTATTTTATTAAAAGATTTCATTTCTCAGGTATCAATCTCTTACTCTCACTCATGTACCTGAACATAGCATACAGATATACGAATTTCGATAGTTTGCCAAGAAGCTGTATGTATCCAGTTTTCAAACGATTGTCTGGTCAGTACATTGGAAGTAGTACATTTTCTTGTTAAGTTGTAATTTTAAGTGATTCTATCACAGTTATTAACTTAATTAGAATTATTCAAAATAGCACATTTGTTATGAGTTATGTGAAATTTTTCTTTGATATTTGGTTATTTAAATCAATGTTTTATTGTGCTGTATAAAAAAGACTAAGTCATTGTAACAGTGGATGATATACAATTCTTATATTATTTATGTAAAGAAAAAGGTTGATATTTATTTGTTCTGTTATGAAGAGACCATGCCAACAGAATATCTTTGGATAATATTTGGTCTTTAGTTGTCATATTGTTTTTTTAACATTTTCTTTAACCGTTTTTTCGGTGCTCAAAAAATGCAATATTATGTTTTTTGTTTTTGTTTTCTGTTATTTTATTCATTAACATGGTTTTTTAGAACAGAATCTCTTATGTTATAAATTCTTTGCACTCACTCATTTCTTGAATAGCCCTAGGTATTTTAGAAGTAAAATCTGTTCTAAAAGCCACTAACAATATTTAATGTTTGTGATAACCATGTTATAGCCAAAATCTATTTATTCTTTGATAATTAGAATACTCCATATCAAAAATCTTTTGTGTACAAAAGAATTTGTAAAATATTTGTTGTGCTACTTCAATGAAACAAAAGAATGAAAATAAAAAGATGACTTTATTATGTTTTGTCTTTGTAAACTATTAATCTCCAACTATATATTTTTTCTATTGCTTGAATTTTCAGCAATAGAATTGCATAAATTGAATAGCAGTTGAATTGATAGCATATTGATCTGTATTTATAATGTTTTACAAATTCACAGATCAGTTTTAAAAATGCAAAATGTTTAGGTTTCACAAAAGAATTCTATAAGATTCTTTAAATTATATTCACTGTCTTTAAAATAAATTATTTATATAAAAAACTACTATAGTTAGTATTATCAAGCTAATATTTTAATGAAGTTAATCATTAAGCATTTCTCAGAGTAGATAGATTTTAATAAGAAATCAATTTTCTTATTAATTTATTTTTTTCTTTAAATAATTTATACTGATAAATAAAGTTTTGTTTACAAATATATTTGAAATTTTATTATTTTAAATCCTAATTAAATCGTGAGAACCTTGATTTTGTTATGCTGAACAAACACGATTTTTTATAAATAAAAAAAAATAATGTTAACAAAGCATGCTGTATGAATTCAATCAAAGGAATTTAATGTTATATATATAATCTATATATAGTTTACTATATAACCTGTATATAATACAACTCGTTTTGAAACAAATTGTTAAAATACACACTAAGAAAATTGAAATTTGATAATTCTTCAAAATTTCATATAAATTGTAAATGTTGTTCCATAAGTAAAATTCAAATGTGATAGAGATGGAAGACAGATTAATGAGGAAAAAAGCTTGCATTTTTATCATTTGGATGATTTTATATTGATCAAAAAAATTCTGAAGGGTATTATTTGGGCAAAAAATTTTTCATCACTTGTTTTAATTATGGGGAAAACTAAAATGCATATAGTATTAGTTTATAGTAGATATGAAATACTGTTTAGTTTTTGAGAAAAATGAGTAATCCATAAAAATGTGGTGAATCTGTGTATTATTGTCTTATACAGTTATGTAGGATGGATGGATGAATGATGGTGCATAGTTGGACGAAAACCCAATACATTAGATAGTTTTTAGGCCATTTTTTTAGCAGTGACTAAAACAGGTGAGTTGATTAAAATAACTGAATTGCCCAATATAGTGTAATATTATAAATTCTTAAAAATATTTTATCTAAGATATCGTTTTGATATGAAAATTCGCCTTCGTTATACATTATATTGAATTATTGTCTTTTTTTAGGTATTATTCATCACTGATGATCTGGAAAATACCGTATTTCCATGATTATTATTGTTTTTTTGTGCGGCTTTCCAATTAGAGGTTACTACTATATAAGTAATAGAATATTCCTAAGCGTCGTCCACACTTATCATATAAGACCATTCGTTCCAGATTTGCCAGGATAGTCTGGTTTTGGTGCATTGTCCCGTAACAATAAATGTCCCCAATATTAAAATACATTGTTTTCAAGAACGGCTGCTTTTGATAATTGTTCAAAATGCAGGTTCAAAACATCAAATCAGCGTCGTTAATTCTATGCCGACACCTGCCAATTGTGTTTTATTACTAAAATTCTTTAATTCTAACTTTAACCCTTTCAGTCCTGGCGTACCATTTATGGCACATGATATTTTCTATTAAAAACAAATTTTCATTCATTGTTAGTAATTATCTCCAAAAAAAGTCTTAGAAAGTGCCCGAGATGCTAAATTTAAAATTATATAATTTTAGAATAAATAGAATTAAATCAGGTCTGAAAGAGTTAATATGGGATGGCTTTTAGATATTACAGTTTAAGATGTGTGTTATTGTTAACAAATCAAGGAATTTCGTAATATATATATATATATACACACCAGAGAAATATAATTTAAAAATATAAATTTAAAATATCAATCACTGATTTTAAAGTGGCTTCGGTGGCTTTTAGATATTACAGTTAAGTTTAAGATGTGTGTTACTGTTAACAAATCAAGGAATTTGGTAATATATATATACACCAGAAATATAATTTAAAAATATAAATTTAAAATATCAATCACTGATTTTAAAGTGGCTTCATCTATTGAAAAAAAGCATTTTGTCGTCGAAACAGTTATAAATCCATAGAGATTAACATGCTTCTGGTTTTTTGTAGCGATTCTCTTAGTAAAAGGGAAAATAATCTGCGGACTATGGAAGCCAGTTCAAAACAGGATGGAATGATGCCATCAGTTTCAAGAAGTAAAAAGAGCGTCCCCGACAGAAGAATGGAGACATTCTTGAGAGAGAATAGATTTAGAGAAAAAAAGATATTTTATAGCACAATTTTTCAAATTTTATTTAGGTGTTTATAGTTTTGCCAATTATACTTTCTGTAATATATAAATTATATAGGCAGTAAGCCATAGAATCAACAATGACGTGATACCTCTTCTATAGAGGAATAACTGGACGGCTATCACCGCTAATGGAAGTGTAGGAATATGGCTGGACCGGACACTTCACATCATTAATGGAAGACGTCCTTTCCCATAGTCTGTACTAAAATATTGATTCTGGAAGTTACTTGGCTCGATCGGGGAGCAAATCCAACCATATGGAAAAGATAAACTGTTCATCGAATTTTGATTTTTTTCTGCTAATTTTGGCATTTTGACATTTCTCAAAGGTGACTTTTTATAAAATGCGCAATATTTTACTATTACGTAACTTTTGACGGAATCAAACTTGAAGATTAAAATTATTTAATTATTGATATCTTAACAGGTTAATTAATTAAACTTGAAAAAATAAAAGTTCCTTATCGGCATACACTATACACGTTTTGTACTGCTTCATCGTGAAAATTTTTATGAAATTTTGTGTTCCATGGGGAAAAATCTTCATTCGTTGTAGTGATTGTGCTCGAGATTCTCGAGAAAAATTCTTATAAATCTCGAGAATTAAAAAAATTCTGCAAATTCATATCCTGAAAATTTCATAGCTATACATCAATTATTTTGACCCTGTAATGTCTTCGAGTCAATAAAATAAGGCCAATGCTTCTCAAACTATGGGTCGCGACCCCAAATGGGTTCGCTAAAATTAAATTCAAACACGAATTTCAGTTTATATGTAATTTCACAAACGCCCAATATTTAACGTAGACTATTTTCAGTGTAGTTGGCTGATTGTGTTCATTTTAATAAGTGTGTAAGCTGTGGTTGGTTGATTGTGTTCATCTTAACAAGTGTGTAAATGACTTAATGTAGTTGGTTGATTGTGTTCATCTTAATAAGTGTATAAATGATTTATATACTTGTATTGGTTGATTGTGTTCATCTCAATAAGTGTGTAAATGATTTATGTACTTATGTTTTATTTCATATTTAATACCTGGGGTCGCGAAAAATCTCGTAATAAAAAATGGGGTCACGAAAAATCTCATAATGAAAAATGGGGTCGTGAATTAGGGTCGCGAAAAATCTCGTAATGAAAAATGGGGTCGTGAAGGAAAAAAGTTTGACCTGGGGTTGCGAAAAATCTCATAATGAAAAATGGGGTCGTGAATGAAAATATTTAATACTTGGGGTCGTGAAAAATCTCGTAATGAAAAATGGGGTCATGAATGAAAAAGGGTTGCGAAAAATCTCGTAATGAAAAATGGGGTCGTGAATGAAAAATGTTTGAGAAATGTTGGTATAGACAATAAATCGGCGAGTGCGTATTTCGTTCGCCATGAAAAAAATTAAGCGAATAAGTTACATGGTTTATTCGCGTCACATCTAACTTTTTATATTTCAAAAAGAAAATTATCTGAATTTAATCAAAAATAATACTTAAAACAGACATATAAACTTAAAATAATACATAGATCAATAAAGTGTGTAAAAATCATTTTAGTTGCAATTTTAGCCTTCAGAATTATGTCTATGACGACTATGATAAATAGAAAATACACTATAGCAGATCACACTACACTATATCAGAAGATATGAGTGAATAGTTAGCCCTCAATCATTCCCCAAAACTCCCATCTTCACTCAGTGGTCACTCCTATAAAGTTAGAAAATTACGTAACAAAATAGGAAAGGTTTAAAATCTTTACATCAATAGATATATCTCTTAGGAAATTCTCTAGATCAGTGGTTCTCAACCTTTTTTCTGTTGAGGAACACATTTTAATATTTTTAAATTTGGCGGCACATCTAAGTATTTTAAATAATAATATAGATTTAACAACAAATTTTTATTAACAATTATTGTATTTATTTTTATTGCGTTCAGATTACATCAAATTCTTATTAAATTACAGCGCCACCTGCGGATTTTATCTTTTTTTAGAAAAACTATAATATGAATTTAATTTTTATTCCTTAATTTTTAGATTTTGAATAACGATTAAAAATTCGAGAATTAGATCTTTCTAACGATACTCTATTTATAGGAATTGGTGCAGTGGTTCGACTGCAAAAGGGATATCCAGCCAACAATATATTAATATTATATATGATTCATTCTTAATTTTTCGCGGCACACTTTCAAAGGTTTGGCGGCACACTAGTGTGCCGCGGCACAGCGGTTGAGAACCACTGCTCTAGATAGTTAAATATAGTGACATGTAAAAAATAAGAAGTGGGATAGGCTAAAAACCCCATATAGGTCTACGTACGAATGGACGCCAAAATTCCGTTTCTGAATTTTTTTTTTATCCAAATCAGGACTCGTTTAGCAGATAAACGAATAGACTGTGTATTGAAAAGCTATTTTAATAAAAACTCAGTAATTGTAAAACGAATACGATTATTTTTTTTATTATTGAAATGTGATCTATTTTTTTTTCAATATAATTTAAAATATTAAATATAAAACAACCCATTATTATTTGTTTTCATTTTTGCATGATTTTATTTTTATCCTTATTAAAAACGGGTGTTTTTTTTAACTAAACATTTTTATTGAAATCTCGAGAATTTTCGAAAGGGAATCTCGAATCTCTAGAAATAAATAAATTACTAATTCGGGAATTCCCGAATCTCGAGAATGCGTTTTCCCGAACTTTTTGCTATCATTAATTCGTTGCAGTTATTGTTATTTTTTCGTATTTTCTTACAAGAAATAAAATTTCCTAAAAGTTTATTAATAGTTATATCGGGTGTCCAACCTTTTGGCTTTCTTGGGTCACATTTGAAGAAAAAATTTGTCTCGGGCCGCGCACAAAATATACTAATTCCAACGATAGTTGTTAGCGGCCAGATGACCATGTGGTAACACGTTGGCGTATCACACGAGGACCCAGGTCCGGCATTTCCTGAAAAGTTTTTTCAGTCCGGCGATCCCCGCCCTTCACCATCCGGTCCCCCTCCACGTGTGTAGATGCAGCCCATGGTTAGAACTGGCCCTGCCTCTTAGTAATCTCACTGATTGGAAAGGGGCGTAAAAAAATAGTTGTTAAGCAAAAATTTAATAAATAATGTACAATATATGATATCCAACACGACAAATAAGCAAAAATGTCGTAATATAATAATCTTTGACTTGTTTTCGTTCAGAAATTTTTTAGTCATTGAGCAGGTCAAGAAGTTTTAATCACTGTAATAAGAAATATTTTAGAAAATGGAAATAAGGAAATGTAGATAGGTATTTATAATAATAAAAAACTTCATTAGGTACAAAAATTTCAATGTTTTTAAAAATTTTACAATTTTTTGTTGGACCGCATGCGGCCCGCGAGCTGGACAGCCCTGGTTAACATTTAATTAGAAATTTCATAATTATATTTGAATACCGAAGTAATTTTTTGAAACAAATTGAATTATTTTGTCAAATGGATCATGAACATGCTGGTCGAAAATCTAAATTATACTGTGCTGTGGTTTAAATACATTCTGAAGGAATTGATATAATTCATAAAATAATAAAACATTTTTCTAATTAATTAGCAATGAAAATTCGGGATATTATAAATTCCTTCCAAAATGATTAGGATTGTTAATCCAGCATATGTATAAATTTTTAACAGTGATTCATATATTTTTGCACAATAAACATATGAAGAGGCGTGTTTAAAATTCTTTTTTAAGCACTTAATATTCAGTAATGTTATTTATCAATAAAACACTATATAACAGAATTGGCCAAATTTCATGTCACTATGAGCCACATAGGATAATCTCAAATATTTGAGAGCCGTAACCAGTTTTTCTGGATCAATGAGTGCCACATCAGTTTTTTCGGATAATCTTATATGCATCTATACAAAATAAATTATTTACTATATTTTCTAATAAATGAACAAATTACAAATATATGATTTTTTAAATTAAGTAGGTATTTTCTCCATATCAATTATAGAGCTACATTGAAGGTACTAGAGTCGCAATTTGACCACCGTGGCATAGCAATCCCTGAAATATATTTTTATTCATTTTGTGAGCGTATTGATATAGAAAAATTCTTGAATGGTTTAAACATTTTTTTGGTTGAGGCAAGAGACATCATAGAGAAAGAGTAGAAGACTTCTAAGATCAATAGAGAGAAAAAAAAGCCAACTTATGGGGAAATTCCAGTACGACAAAAACAAAACTTCAATAATTTTGTCAGATGGTCCTTGACAACTTTAAAAAGAATATTAAAAACTTTAATATATCTTAAGAGCTATATCATTGGTTGAGGCAAGAGACATCATAGAGAGAGAGTAGAAGACTTCTAAGATCAATAGAGAGAAAAAAAAAGCCAACTTATGGGGAAGTTCCAGTACGACAAAAACAAACCTTCAATAATTTTGTCAGAGGTCCTTGACAACTTTAAAAAGAATATTAAAAACTTTAATATATCTTAAGAGCTATATCAGTGGTTTCCAATTCGGGACGCACGCCCCACAAGAGGGCACTTTGATTTTTAAGAGGGACAATTCGAGAATGAGTTATTAACAGCAAATTTTTTGTATTTCTTATGATTCTAGGAGCTCATATATAGTACTGTATATAAATATATATTGTGACATACACATTTTTAAAATTAAAATCAGAATGTGCACGGCAATTTTGAAATTTTAGTTCTTGTTTTTTCATATCACTTCATATTATTATTATTATTATTATAACAATTTCTTACTGATTTCTTCCTCAGTACTTCAACTGTCCTTTTGTTCTTTTATTTTTCTGTTTCATGGATGCCATGTTCCTTGTTCATGTTTAGACCAATTAATGGACTTTTAAGCTTCCTCCACATGAATAGGAGTTCACTTTTTGAATAATAAAAATTATATGTCGGGGCATCACAGTTTTAGAGATGCTTAAGTGGGGGATGGCCAAAAAAAGGTTGGGAACCAATGCGCTATATATAAATAGCGGATAAGTAATTAAGATTATTCGAAATTTATAATCTTTATATTGTCAGAAAAGGTTAGGTTACATATATAAAGTCGTACTTTAAATTTTGCAAAGGCGGTCGGTCGACTCGTAGTTTAATGAATATTAGGATCGACCTCTGTAACGTTTCCCAGTAAAAAGACATCCTAACAGATATATTTGAAAGAAAACGACTCTCAAAATTAATGACAGAAAACTCGAGCAATTACTAATTTTTATATCTGTTGAAAAAGATGATATAGTTTTTAAAATAATTTAAAATCATGCGATCTAAATTCTTATCATTAAGTTAATCCAATTTATTTAACGAAAATAAAATAAAATTTAGTAAAAATAAATCACACAACCACGATAATTTTCTTTAATAATAAAAATTCGTTAACAAAATAGAAAGCATTTTCAGAGAGAGAGAGAAAATGGATTGAAAAAAGAGATTCTAAAACACGACCATCATGTGTAAATTAGAGATGTGCGATACCAAACAAAATATCGTATCGGCGATATTCGATACGGATTTTTATACGATATTTAATATCGCGACCCAATGCTTTCTGTCGACTTCTTCATCTGCATCCCATTTTCGAGTCAGAAATGGATACTTTTTACTTATGATTTCCCCATCAAAAAAAGTCGTCAGAGTTGGATATTCTTCAGTCAAACCTTTGATTTTCAAATAACCACACAAATAGGAATTTTCCTCATCAACATGCTATATAAAATTAAAAATTTTATAATTTTTAGATCATCTATCACCATCATCATCAAATATAAATTTCTTTATTTAAAAAAATCAAATCATTATAGAATATTTTTAAATATTAATATGATGCATAATATATTTTTAAATAAAGGGATAATAATAAAAATAAAGAATATCAAGAGATAGAGAGTTTAGAATATCTTATGATGCTTTTATGTATTTTGTATTTATTAATAGATATTTATTCTTTGTTATTTGGACTTCCAATGTAAATTATTCATTTATTTATACCTTGTTTAAAATTATTATTTGTAGCCATATAAATAATTTCCTAATAGCATATAATGTCTGCGACATATTTCACTTGCACCACCATTTGGATCCAAATTTAAATTTTTTAAGGCTGCTTTTTCCAAAATATTTCTTAAAGTTATACTGCTTCAACAATTCATATAAATATAGACAATTATTCATTTATAACCAAAAAATATATATGTTAAAAATCTTTTAAATAGTATAACTTTGTCAGTCAAACATGAATATAACTGCTGAAGACAATTTTGAATGTTTTAAAAAACCCTTTCAGATGGGTCAAATTTGAAGAGGAAAAAAGATTCTTACAGCAATGCTAAGCCATGAGGTTTCTAAAAATTTTTTTAAAAATCATATCAACAGATCAGAAGAGCATAAGCAGCCATTATTGTAATAGTCAAGATAAAATAAAAGTCTTGTTAAAACACTAAAAACTTTTATTTTTTTAAACACTAAAACTTTTATTTTTATATTTGAGTTTTATTATATTTAATAATAATTTCAAGGTTACAGTTTATAAACATGAAAATAACTGCTGAAGACAATCTTGAATATGTTTTAAAAAACCCTTTCAGATGGGTCAAATTTGAAGAGGAAAAAAGATTCTTACAGCAATGCTAAGCCATGAGGTTTCTAAAAATTTTTTTAAAATCATATCAACAGATCAGAAGAGTATAAGCAGCCATTATTGTAATAGTCAAGATAAAATAAGAGTCTTGTTAAAACACTAAATTTTTATTTTTATATTTGAGTTTTATTATATTTAATAATAATTTCAAGGTTACAGTTTATATTAATTTATTGTTATATTTTTAATAACAAATAATTCTGAAAACTTATCGAATTTATTACAAAATTTTTAAATATTTATGAAAACTATCAATATTTTTAAATATTTTGTTTGTTATTAAACTTTAATATACTTATGTAATATATATCCGGTGAATTTATTCATTTTTGTTTTATTTTTCATTAACAACAAAAATTATGCGAATTCATAAGAAAACAAATTTCTGCTTATATGTAAATTGATAATTTCAAGATATAATATTTCAAATCACAAATCAAAAACAGCATGTGACATAAAATTTGCATCCATATCAATTAAACACTGATTATGGCATTTAAATTTGTTTTAATTCTATAAATTTTATTGTTTTTATAAAATAATTACACAGAACAAAAATTTATTGAAATTATATTAGTAATTAAAATTTACTCATACAGTATGTTTTTCATTTACACAATTATCTATAATGTTTTTATATAACAAAAATTATGCAAATTCATAAGAAAACAAATTTCTGCTTATATGTAAATTGATAATTTCAAGATATAATATTTCAAATCACAAATCAAAAACAGCATGTGACATAAAATTTGCATCCATATCAATTAAACACTGATTATGGCATTTAAATTTGTTTTAATTCTATAAATTTTATTGTTTTTATAAAATAATTACACAGAACAAAAATTTATTGAAATTATATTAGTAATTAAAATTTACTCATACAGTATGTTTTTCATTTACACAATTATCTATAATGTTTTTATATAACTATAAACAACTGACAAATCTTATTTTTTGAAAAAATTTCAATTTTGCATTTTGTTTTGTTTTTTAATTAAACATAATTTAACAAATAATAAATTACTTAAAATATTAATACCAAATATTCAACATGTTTTTATATAAATTGACAAATCTTATTTTTTGAAAAAATTTCAATTTTGCATTTTTTGTTTTGTTTTTTTAATTAAACATAATTTAACAAATAATAAATTACTTAAAATATTAATACCAAATAATCTTTTTAATTTTTAAAAAAGTAATTTATAAGAACTATCATTAGCATTAACAGACCTTGATATTTTATCACTTTGATTTGGAACTACAAAAAACAGATGAATTATAAAAAGAGACTTGATTTGCTTTCAATCACTGCTAATTACCTTATTCTAACTTTTAAATATAAGTAAAAATCAAAGCACTTACAGCAGTATAGGAAAAACTTGCATTTAGTTCAGCTTCCATTAGTTCAATTTCTAAATGCAAGTTTTTCCTATACTGCTGTAAGTGCTTTGATTTACTTATATTTAAAAGTTATAAAAAGAGATTAAAAATAAATGTCAAATTAAGTAATAACCTTCTTTTTTTTAACGATTAATATTTAATCAATTATGTATATAAAAAGCTGTTAGGGCCTATATGAAGATATCAAAAAGTAAAAAATAATTAATTAAACTCAAATACAAACAAACACACACACACACACACATATATATATAAATATATATATGTGTACATGTAAGTTCAACTTGCATTAGTTCAATTTCTAAATGCAAGTTTTTCCTATACTGCTGTAAGTGCTTTGATTTACTTATATTTAAAAGTTATAAAAACAGATTAAAAATAAATGTCAAATTAAGTAATAACGAATTCTTTAACGATTAATATTTGATCAATTATGTATATAAAAAGCTGTTATATGAAGATATCAAAAAGTAAAAAATAATTAATTAAACATAAATACAAACACACACACACACATATATATATATATAAATAAATATTAGTTATTTACAAATAAAAAACATACCTTCCACCTCATAAATACATAATCTGTATTCTTCAACTCATCATAATCAAAAATATCTGAATTGAAAGTTTTTGCATATTGATAAAATGACAAGAATTTACTCTGGAAAAAAAATTTTTTTTTAGAAATTTTATTGTTCAGAATTACTTTTAAAAATTTAAAATTAACAAAATACACCACATAATTAAAATGTAATATAAAAATTTTTGGCATCCATATATTTCTATATTAAATTAAGTGCAGTATATTACAATAGTAGCATACAGGCATACCTTGTTGTTATAGCAGTTATGTTTCACACCACCACAGTAAAGCAAATTGTAGCCTTTTTCATTTATGAATACACAAAAATCTAAAAATATTTACATTATTATTCATTAAGTGCATTATAGCATAGCCTGAAAAACTCAACCAGATGGCTGCATTTTAAAGACTTTGCATAACATCTTGAAGGATCCAGGTTTGATTCTAGATCTCACCTTCAGTTTTTCAACATGGCTCTAAGCCCAGCCCATCTGTTTGTTAATTTATGTTTTATTTATCTATTCTAAATATTATTTTGTAGAAAATTTTCATTTTGAGATATAAAATAAAAAACACTATTAATAAATTACATAAAGCAAAGCATCATAAATCAAGATATGCCTATACATATCAAATTGCATTTATATAATTTTAATAATAAAAATGTATAATTGAACTTAAAGTAATATAATTTGCATGTAGTTTATATTTTTATGCAAAAATTCTAAAATCATCTCATTAGATATTTTTCTCTTAAAAAATATTATTTCTTTATATATATTTGCTGATATATTAATTTTCACAAACTTGGTATATAAAATGACACACTATATGTAATAGATATTCTAATTAATATTAAAAAATAATTCTCTACCACAATATTTAATTCTTTCTATTACTTAATAACTACTTCCATTTATTTTAATTAAAGAATCATTTTTAATAAAATTGTAATCTGGCTTTATTTCTGTTAGTTTCCTCCTTTTTAAATTACAGGCATACCTTGCATTACAGTGCTTCTCAATTATATTCCATGTTTTTATTTTATATCTTAAAAGAAAAATTATTTGCAGAAATACTTATATAAGTATATAAAACAAATAAATAAATAAAATAGGCTGGATCCAGAGCCCTTTAAAATAACTGAAAGTGTAAAGCCTAGAAATGAACCTGCATCCATCAGGGTAGTACATAGATCCTAATACTCTTTAAAAACCTTTGATTATAATGGAATTTTAATAATTTCAAATAATTTGGACTAGTGTTAGTTTAATTATTAATTTATATTTTAATTCAGAAATAGCACCATCTATGAATTAATAATCAAATAATAATTTGTAATTAATTTGAAGAAAAAACTTGCATTGACTCAAGATCAAATCAGGGACTTTTGAGTTACTGTCTCCATATCATAACCACTAGACTTTGAAATATGGCTGGATGGTTACATGGTAAAGGATTCATTTACCAAGGTGGTAAGCAAATCCTTTATCATGCACTTAATAATAGCATGAATATATTTTTAGACTTTTATATGCATTTTCTAATGCATATAAAAGTATGAAAACATTAGAAAATGAAAAAAAGCTGCAATTAGCTTTACAGCAAAATTCAGTTTACTGCAGTGATCTGGAATGTAATCACTGTAATAAGATATGCTTATATTCTAAAGATATGCTAATACTTTATATTTTTCCTCACAGGACATGTTTAATATTAGTATACTAATATTAGAAATTTGATTTTAGCAAAAGTTTGTGAAACTTTAGAATATGAAATATTTCTCAATCAAAAATAAAATACAGGAGTTTGCCAACTTATGCAAGTCTAACCTACATAAATTCAACTTTTATGTAAAAAATTTTGACTTACATATTTTAAAAATCATTTTTACAATTTGAGAACAGTATTGAAATTTTATGCAAAAGTATTGCAATTATAATTATAATATTGTTCAAATGAATATTAAAAGCACTATTAATAATATTTTGCTATTAAAAGCTAATTATTGATAGTTATTATATATTATGACATATAATAATTTTCCTATCATAATATATACAAATATCTATACAATATAATTTACATTATAAAAAATTTATAACTTTTGCCTCATAGATAAGTTATAATACAGAATACATTGTTTTAATTTTATCATACTAATTATGTTATGTAGGCACATTTGACTTATGTAACATCAAAAATATAAAATCAGAATATCTAAGAAATTTTGTAAAATATTTTGAAAATAAATAACCAAATTTTTATACATTAAAAATATATTTTGATTTTCATCACTAATAATATATTCTATTTTTAAAATGCTATTGTTAGCAGATACATTATATAACTGGATATCAATAAAAAATATATCAAAAATAAATAATTCATTCCTATAACAAACATTAATCAGATATATATTTCAAAATAAACATTTACTATATCTGCTTCTAGAAATATTTTATCCATTATTAAATTTAAAAGTCAAAACAAAATCACTTTTAATTATATTTAAATATTTAATCATATGTTAATGTAAGTAAAATTATAAAAATATTTGGTGTTTCCAAGATCAAATCCCATTATTTATTAAAAAAAAATAAAATAGTTTTAAGAAGAATTATGCATTATCTATATATTAGATTGAAACATTCTATTATTGAATAGCAGATATAACTATAGATTATTATTTTATAATAATTTGACCAAATTAATTTAACTATATATTTAATGTATAAATAATTTTGGAATTTATACCAATAAATGTAATAATTGAAATTAAGAATTCCAATGACAATAACATAGAAAGATTGTGTTTAGTCTGTATTACTATTTATGCCTTGTCCAATTCTTTTATGTAGCTGAGGTATAATAATTACAATATACAGGGTCCGGCAAAAAGATCTGATGGTTTTTAATTAAAAATAACGCACTTATGGTAGCTGAGGTATAATAATTACAATATAATTACATAACATATAATTGGATAAGTAAGAACTGGTTTAAAGTGTTAGTAAGAACACAGATATTCAGAAAACAGGAATATTTGCATTCAGAAGAAACTCTACATTCTTATCAATATAGTGTTTAATAGCTTTTAAATTTTTCTAAAAAATTTAATTATATCAATAATATTTATACACCCCTTATATAATATTTAGCAGAAAGTACTTAATCAAATATAGCAAAACTCATTAATAGGTGCTGAATAAAAATTTATTCATAATGAAAATACTTTTTTTATAGAATAGAATTTAATTACATAACATATAATTGGATAAGTAAGGACTGGTTTAAAGTGTTAGTAAGAACACAAATATTCAGAAAACAGGAATATTTGCATTCAGAAGAAACTCTACATTCTTATCAATATAGCCACATTTGCTGTGGTATGGCAGAGATTTCTGTGCGTATGGCCCCTTTAGGTTCGTTCATTGTGCGAGGTTTGTTTACGTACACCCTCGATTTCAGGTATCCCACAAGAAGAAATCACAGAATGTAATTAATTTAATCAAAGAAGTTATTTAAAATATGATTATACTGTATTCTTAAAATAAATATAAAAGAAATACTTTGTCGCTGTTATTTTTTAAAATA
>AYEL01038533.1:0-16284 GCA_000484575.1 Olivierus martensii
TTCTAGTCTATACATGTTTTCTCACGTTACCATAAACCCTCCATAAACAGCCACCATCCTTACCACCAGAGAAGGCCTTCGAACCGATGGTAGCGGTTTAAAGAGGTTTGACTGTACTTTATATTAATACTTTGTTACATATATTCTTTTAATTTCCAAATAAATCTTCAAACAACTGGATATAAATGTCCAGATATTGAAATAATATCAACTAGATATTGTATATTTCTTACATTTTATAACAATATATTTCAAATATCATATGTTATATCACAATTTTTATTTATGACAATTAAGATAAATATTTTATATTCAATATTTAATAAATAGAATTTTTTTAATCATAGAAATGTAAAACTCTAGTCATTTTTACAGCATAGCATCAAAATTTGAATAAGTCTCTTTCACCCTAAATCATTTATCATCATAAATCTATTATTCTCTCCTTCCCCTAACTACATAGCATAGTTTATGGATACTCCCTTATACTTTGAAATATTTTTATATAAAATTGAATTTTACAGAAATCAGATTTATATTTGTTAAATCAATGTCTTGTTTCTTAAATTAAAAAGAAAAAATAAAAATAAATAATATTCCTAAAATTTACCTTTTGATCCATAGAAAAATAATTCAGTTTCTTTTTTGCAGTTTTACCAAGTCCACATACTGCATTAAAAATAAACAGAAATTAAAACATAAATCCTTAATCAATTAAAATTTCTTTGATTTTATGATTTATATTTAATATAATTAATTAGCTTTATACATTATAATTCAATATGGGCAATTCTGAAAAGAAAATTACTCTTAATATCTATTACATGGGAAGAAGTTTTACATAGGAAAAAAAAAAAAGTTAATTGCACACTTTCCATACATAAATTTGTTATTTTGGATGATTATAAATGAAAGGACTGAAAAGTATGTTGTTAAAATAATTTTCAACAATAAGATATTCTTATTAAATTTTATAAAAATTTATTAACAAAAAATTATTAGGAGAAAATTTCAAAAATTTACATTTGAACAACTATTATTTTTAAATAACTAAGCAACAAAGTTAAAAAATATCATATCAAGGTCATTTTCAATGGCATGAGTTTTCTGCTAAATTTCATAAAAATTCAACAATAGTTCAAAACCTATTAAGCATACCTTAGAACTTTGATTGTTTACTATTTTTAAATGATTGAAATTTATGAGGTTTAAGAAATTCAGTTTAAAATTATCATTAACATAATACAAGCTTATAAACAAGATAATTGAAAAAGCTAATTTATTTAAATCAAAAATGTTTATAGCTGTTAAGCCATCCTCAATTGTTAAATATAATGGAACAAAACATACAAATATATGGAAGATATATGATTTCATTTTGAGCATTTAACAATTTTTTCTTATTTAATTACAACTAGCCAATTAGCAGGAATTATACTCACAGACAAATTGCTTTAATAAATTCAAAGTAGCACTTTTGGAATTCTTGTATTCCCTCTTCAGCTTTACACAACAAAAATAATATTCTATTCTAATTTGTTAACATTTAAATTTAAAATTGAACATAATTATTAAAATAATTAAAACACGTGCTGCAATCAACTTGTTATTTCTTATTTAATTTTAAAAATTTTTTAAATTTAAATTGTTATTAAATACAATTAAAACGAAATTTTTAAAAAATCTTCCAATGTAAATTAGTTTAAACAAAATTTTCAGGCACTACTCATTTCTCCTGGATCTAAAATATTGATAGGTTTAATCGGTTGTTTTCTCTTTTTTAATATACCAAGAGATTCTTCCCACCTTTCTATATATGGATTTTCTTGTGTCTTAATGATTTTTGTGTTATCTCAATTTATAGATATCCAGATGTTTAAAGCTCTTTGTGCCAGGGCAGTAGTGGCTTTCTCTTTTTCTATGTCATATTTATGTTCTGAAATTCTTTTACGAAGAGTTGGATGGCTTTTGAATACAGATAATCCTCAACTTATAATGTGGTTCAGTTTGAACCTAGAGGTCATAAATCAAAGCAGTCAGAAATCAATGTAAATTTATGAATTTCCCACTACTAATCTTTATTAGGCTATGATACATTATTTACATTATTGTGTTATTGTAATAAATTTAAAACTAGGAATCTGGTACAAAAAGCATAATTGTGGTATATCAGACCATTGCATATGGACTTATATGCCATATGAATTGCATTGATCAATACAGATATTACCAATTACATAATCATTGTAAGCACAAATGGTCATAAGTCAATAGTATTATATATCAAGAACTATCTTTATTATGAGTGAGTTTAAAGAAGGCATTTTTGTATTGATATTATTACCAATCAATTAAACAATAAATCTGGTAAATTAGAAAATATAACAATGAGTATAAAGCATGTTAAAATTATACTTTCAGATGAATCTGTTCTAAACTGACATGAGTAGAAAATGGTCATCCTAGATTATCATCATGGATAATTTTTAACATTTTATTTGTAATCACAATGATCATTTATATCATTAGTTATCATGTAAGCAAAGTAATTGCATTTTGAAATTTTTGTATAATGCCAACATATAGCATAAAATTTCATAAAGGCTCTTTCTTTTTAAAATGAGGCCTAAAAAATTCTTACAAATATTTAAAAAAGAAAGAAAAAATTATATATTTTAGCAAAAACTTCAGCCTAGATCTGTTTTTAAGAAATATTAATTGTATGGTTTGCCTAATAGATTTATTTGCTGCAAGCTATTCAAGGACTGCTGCTGGGCAAAGATAATATGATAACTCAAAAATATACTGTATTATATTATATAGGGTGATTCAAAAAGGTTGTGCCAAAATTTACAGACTTGTAGAGGATAAAATTTTGAGTAAAAATTCTGGTTATGTTTTTTGATTTGAGACTCCGTTTAAAACATATATGGTGCAAAAGTTTTGTGATGTCATTTCCGGTTTAGTAAAAAAAACTATTTTTTAAATATGTTTATTTGTATTTTTAAAATCATCTATAAATTTTTACTTAAAAACTATCCTGAAAAAATTTAGAGTATCAAGAACAGATTGTTTATTAAATTAGTGACCAATTTTTTAAATGAAACATAATTGTTTTACAAAAATAGCACTCATTTTCAAACATAGCAATTTAACATTCAAAAATAATAATGTTCAAAAATGAATGATACGTTTGTAAAACAGTTATGTTTCATTTAAATAATCAGTCATTAATTTAATAAACAATCTGTTCTCAATGTTCTAAATTTTTTCAGGATAGTTTTTAAGGAGTTAAAATTTATAAATGATTTTAAAAATACAAATAAGCATATTTTAAAAATAGTTTTGGACTAAACCAGAAATGACATCACAACACTTTTGTGCCTTATATCTTTTAAACGGAGCCTCAAATCAAAAAAACGTGACTAGACTTTTTACCCAGAATTTTATCCTCTACAAGTTTGTAAATTTTAGCACAACCTTTTTTGAATCACCCTGTATACAGGGTTGCAGAGTCGGAGTTGGAGCCAGACCTTACAAATTTTAAGCAGTCACAGTCAGAGTTGGATTTTTTTTAAAAAGTGGAGTCAGAATTGAATCATTTGCCATCCGACTCTGCAATCCAGATTATATATATATATATTTGAGAATCTTCCAGACTACACAAAATAAAAGGAAATAAAAATATGCTTATTATAACTTTATTAAGTTTTTTAATCCAGTATGAAAAAATAGAATTTTTTTATTAATATTTTTTAATGAAAAAAGGGATTTACAATTTTTATTCTAAAATATTCTAATTTCATGAATATGTTTTAATTGATCATAATTAAGACTCATTATACATTTATACAGAATTTCTCATGAGTAATATGCATAATATGCATTTTAAACTAACCTAGTTTGAACAGTGCAAATAGAGTCATCCGCAGACTAAAATTGTTGGCCGTGGACTAGAATGAATCCAACTTGTCGTTTGTTAAAGTAGAAGTTGTCCATGGACTAAAAATCTCGTCCACGGACAACAGAAAACCAACTCTGTTCAAGTTAGTCCACGAACAACGTGAGTTGTCCAGGGACGAGTTGGCCACAGACGACCTCAATTGTCCAGGGACAACTGAAATAAAACCTCCCAGGAGGCATCCGTTGCTGCAACGCCATGGGTAATCCACGAGGGATCTGTTGCTGCCTCGCCGACGGAGAGAACATCTAGGTGCTTGTCCCAGCTCCGCTGAACCACTGACACAGAAATTTTTTCTAAAAATCTTCAAAGTTTCCTTTCTAGAGTTAACGTGCTGCTAACCTAACACCCACTAACCTAACATTAGATAACCTAACCTAAGATCAAAGGTCAAAGGTCACAGTTCACAACGGAGTGAGACATAGACTGCAGCGCGGTCGGCAGTTCAGCAGAGCTGGGACAAGCACCTAGATGTTCTCTCCATCGGCAAGGCAGCAATGGATCCCTTGTGGGTTTGCATGCATCCATGGTGTTGCAGCAATGGATGCCTCCTGGGAGGTTTTGTTTCTGATCTTCATTCTTTACTATGTCTCTGCACTGGCCAGGTCACAACTATCTCGGTCCCAATACAGACCTTTCCAAGGACTTACCACCCATGGACCTAGATGACGCAATTACCAAGAGATACGATGAAGCGTACGCACTGGCCAAGTCTTTTTCTGACGTTCACGAGACTGATGCCCAGGCTATAAAGGAATTTGCTTTAACCGTTATAGTCAGTCCAGACACAGCTGTTCACTCTGGTGTATCGGCCAGTGTTCTTGGAGTCAAGTATATCATCGAAGAGGCGTTAGGAAAGACCCTTTATCCAAATATGGCTACAGCAGCAAAAAGACCTCTTGTAGATAGTACAACTACTGAAGGAGAAGAAAAGAAGAAAGGTCATAGTAGTTCAGGATCTATATCTACAAATCCTATACAGATTTGTCGTTCATCCGAAGGACTAGCATTCGGTAAGGCCGTTGTTTTTAAGAAATCGTTTATTGTTACAACTTAGGCATTTCAAACAGGTCCTGCGACCTTAAATGCTACTAATGACTTTACTTTAAAAACACCATTAGTGGCTATTCCTGTCAATTGTTTGCCATTGTATATGACACCAGCGGAATACAGATTATTGGCAGATGGTTCTTCTGCTGAAAAGTGTTTTGTTAAAGTAGTTGGTAAAGGTTTCCATACACTGTTTGAAGCAGAATGTAGTACTGCTACGGGTGCTAATGCAGAAACTTTAATATTTGGTTTATCTGTCAAAAATATAAACCACAAGTATAATCTTCAATTACATGAATATACTGCTACTAGTGATGCCCCAACTACTGTTTCTGAGTCTAAATTTACTGCAATTGATTGGGTTATATTCTTTTATGCAAAGAAAAGTGTGGCATCTGCCTGTCTACCTTGGATTCATAAACGTTTAACTCATCATGCAACTGTTTATTTGGGAAAAAGCGATAAAGATGATAATTATGGAATTCCGACTTTTATTAATGATGTTAATGTCTTTGACCTTTGTACTGCCCACAGACAACCCGTTATTAATTACAAACACGAATTTGATGTGGCACCTTTAAAGGAAAAATTTACTTTAACTATGCCGGAAAAGAATACAATTTATATGGGAATGCATAATGTCGCTTTCCAAACATTGAAAAATGCAGGAGATAATGATATTCAACAAACGGATATTAATTTCTCACGTGCTCATCATCAGGAAGGTACAAATGTTTTAAAATATAATTACAAGATTGAAAACAAGGACTATTTGACCTATCGAACTAAACCTGTTACAAATACTTTATGTCAGCCCAATTTATATGTCAGTGTAATACCACCATTGTCAAATAATCCATTTGCCAGTTCACCTATGTTTCAAGAAGTAATGGCTTATTGGCAAGTGGATGCTACACTTGTTGTTAACGTTAATATGCATTCTACCAGAGGAGGGAAGGCTTTTATGAAGTCTTCCAAAAATAATTATATGTGTAAAGGTGTATCGGATGATGTAAAAATTGCTAATGGAAAAGATTCTTATATTGATAGACACCATGGTTATTAAATAAAGACAATTTTTATTATCAAAAAGTTTTTTTATTGAGTCAAATATTTGTACATTACACCAGACCAAGGTTTTTTTAAACAATCCTTTAAGAATGGAGTGTGTTTCCATTTATAAGTTATAACACAGGATTGAAATGCCTCTTCCCGTGGTACAATATCATAATTAATTAGTACAATAATAGGGGTACAGTGGATGATAACGTCTCCTTGGTATTTTATTTTGGCAGGGATATTATCCCCAACAAATAACATTTTAAGAGTATCATGCACTGATGATTCAATGTTCGGTTCATTCCATAAAAAGCTCTTCTGTCTTTTGCATCTTGCAGCGGGAATGATGTGTACCTGTTATAATTACCAATTTGCCCTTTGTTGATGCAAGCATCCAGGATAGCATGGAAGAAGAAGTTCTTGCCTGAACAAGGTTCTCCTATTACTTCCAAACAATTTAATTTTGGAGTTTTCTTGTCCAGGATACGTATAACGTCCAATTTAAATCTTTTTACTTTTTCCAGATTCTGGTCGAACTGGAACATTAGCAGCTTATCCAAAATTTCGATGGTTTCTTCTTCGTCATAATAATAGTCCCATTTGTTGCCTTGTATTGCAGCATATCTGCAGTTATCTATATTTATATGCAGAGGTATACCTGCAAACGGTACATTAAGTAAAAGTAAATTCAAAACATTGATGACATTCTGGAATACTTCCCATTGTCTGGTTTTAAACTTATACTGTGATTTTAGCCACAGTTTGGTAATAGGCATGTTTGAAAGTGGAACACAGATGTTGTCTTGTATAAAATCTAAGAGAACTTTCTCCTGCTCACATTTTGGGATTGCGTATTTTTTCCAATTCTTTCTGCCGCCAGCCAAGAATCTCCACCATGTGGTTCAACGGGTCCTGCTGACTCTTCATCACAAAGACAATCTTCTTCGCTTCTCTCTCCACCATGTGGTTCAACGGGTCCTGCTGACTCTTCATCACAAAGACAATCTTCTTCGAAAAAGCCCTCCACTTGTTGGGCTTGTGGAACCTGAAGAGCATCAGCAAATGAAGCCACTCGTATTTCTACGACTTGATAGCCACTAGTTGTCTCCAATTTGGAGGTAAACCACTTCCCTCCCTTGCTGTAAAAGATAGTTTGTGATACGGAGGATTGATTTGAAGTTGAGGTTGGAACTCCAAATAGGTGGCTTAGTACATAGTCTGAGCTTGAGGCCCTAGGTGATAATGCATCTGCAACTTCGACCTGTCCAGATACAGTCGTGGAAGAGGTGAAGATGTTCGTATCCTGGCTTTCCGTGGTAGGAGGCAATGATGATTCTTGGTGTGATTTTTGATCTGTACATTTGTCTTTGGCGTTCTTCCATAAGGCCAAAAACTTCTTCGCGGTGCTTGACAGGCACGACATTGTGTAGAATTCAGGGTCTTCCAAGATTTTGTTGAATTCAGTATCCATGACAGCATTTATGCATGACAGCAAGACAATATCTTCCAAGTCAAGTGGACAAGCCTGTGGGAAATGGTAAGTTCTGTAGTTGTCCAGGTAATGTACAAGTTTTTTCCAGATCTCCAACAGCTCCTGATCCGCTGTCAGAAGTATAAGATCTTCCATCTTCTCCTTCACTGCCTCGTACTCTGGGAAAGTCATAGGCTTCATCAGTAGAAAATTGAATAAGATCGGAAAGGATATCTTCTTGTTGCATTCTTCAGGGAGAGGCGATCTTGGCCGCTTGTTGCTCATATCACAAGTGGTTGTAGATTGATGGTATTACCTGAAAAATCACCTCCTTTTATACTGTAAAAGTGGTCAAACTGGTTTGAACAGGTGAACAAACTCAAAGTTATCTCGTCCGTGGACAATCCACTCATTCGTTCAAGTCGGTCAATCAAATGAGTCGTCCATGGACTAACAAATTTTGTCCGGGGACTACCTGAATGGAGTCATCCCTGGACTAAAAATGTTGTCCAGGGACAACTCGTTCAAACCTGTCCTACATTGTTCACAATCATAAACTGATAAATGCAGTCTCTGAAACATTTCTACACATGCATAACAAGTATAGTCTTCTCCATTTGTACCCTAGGCCTGCATTAACATAGTAGTGATGCAAGAAATTGTAGTCACGCTAACACAGGTTTTTTAATGATATAATCTCTTGTGATAAATTATGTACAACATTATGATTGGTCATTTCGGAATGATTATTTAAATGCTTCAAAACACATCCTCTGAATTTTTTGGGAGATCTGTGAGTCATTGGCTTTTTACTGAAAAAAAAAAAATCTTCCTTAATATTTGGCAAGCAGTACATATTTATAAGTTTTGTTCATAACTTAAAATTTACATTGAAGCCAGAGCTCATAACATTTTGACTAAATCAGAAATGACATCATAAAACTTTCACGCCTTATATCTTTTAAATAAATTTAAAGGTAGTTAAAGTTTTTTAACTAATTGGTTTAATTAAATAAATCAATTAGAAATTAATAATAATACAATATAGTATATACTGTATGTTTATACTATATTGTGTTATTATTAATTTCTAGTTGGTTTATTTAATTACACCAATTAGAAATTTCTTATTTTTGATGCTTGAATATAAATATCTGATCACTAACTCACTAATTTTCAATGAATACTGTCATCCTAAAATATTGAAGTTAAATTAATAGATCATTTCATATTATAATGCTTGAAATTTCTTGTACAATTTTTGAATTTTCTAAAATTTGAAAATTAAGTAGCATGTTTATATGTTAAAAAGTTCATTATGTTGATGTTCATTACTAGAAGAGCATCTTCATTCAAATATAAGTTACAATATTATGGATAGTTTTATATTTTTAGCTTTGTTTAATTGCATGAATTAGTATTTAAAAATTTTTGTAAGCTCTTTGGGTTTTATTTAGAATTCTACTTAATCTCTATTGTATAGGTCAAACATTCTTTCTTTAATGTTCAAGAATAATCCTTGTTTCAAATTTGTAATTATTATGTTTCTAAGTCACCTAACAGAATTACTAAAAACTGTAAATAACACATAAACATTCAATGAGTAATGTTTCTGTTATATTATTATAGGAAAAGGAGGAATCAATATTTTACCATCTATCAGGTAGAATCTGTCTTTTCTTAAAAAAAAAATATTGTTTAAAAACTTATTTTATAACTAACCTAAAACACCATCTGCTGGATATTCTAGTCTTCCACCATGGTTTATTTCTAATCCATAATCATGAATAGGAAAGCCAATATCTATAAATAAAAATATTTTCTCATGAATATTTAGTAACATTTTTATAATAAATAAAATATGGAATTATCTGCACATTAACTAATAGTATTCAGTATAGAATATTTTAACATAATTAAACAATAAAAATTCCATAACTATAAACTACCAAGTTTTGCTGCTTCTATGAATACAAGGAGTCACAAGCACTTAAAGCAGGAAAAATATACTATTTTATTATTAAGTACATACCACATATACTAATAATAATAATAATAATAATAACTATTAGTATTATAATAATAATAACTATTATTATTATTAGTATATGTAGTATATACCTAATAATAAAATAGTGTATTTTTATTGCTTTACGTGCTTGTGATTTTTTGTAATAAAAATTCCTTTGAGACTATTATAAATAATGTTAATACATTAATGTATTAATAATATCAGTTCTATTCATATATATATATATATATATAACGTATTAAAACTAAAATTATATTTTAAAGCAGTTATAACTTTACATCTTTCCTGCTTAGTTTTTCGATATAAAAACAAATAAGATTTTTAGAAATCACAAAAAGATATCTCTTAAAATGACTTAAAATGATTATACTTTAATTATCGATCTATATCTAATAATTACATATTTAAATGCATTTAAACAAAGTTTAAGAGCAACAAACAACTTCTTAGTAAAAAATATAGTTTACAAGAAATGATAATAAAAGGAAAATCCACCATCACTAATTTGTAAAGTTATTATATGCATAACGTCAGTAGTTGATGTATTTTTTGGTTTATTAACAGCAAAAATTCCTTTTAATATATTGAAAGCTTTTTCTATTTCTTTGCTGCTTATACGATACGAGGCCATTTGTTTTGGAAATATCTAAACACAAATCTTGATTTAAAACATTTATAAAATAAATTATCTCAAATTAAAATACTTCTAAACTGATCTTCAAAATATTAAACATTTAAATTTTGAAACAAAACAAAATTATTATTTAATCACAGATCGAACAACACATGGTACACTGTAGCTATAACCAAATGAAATATAGATTATCTACCGTAAGATGTCGCATCTGTCGGTTATTTCTGAAATAAATAATATATTCAATAGAATTATATTTTTTTAAAAATTATTGATTTCAATTAGTAATAAAAGACTGAAAACTTAATTTACAATTAAGAAATTAATAAGAATACATTATTAGCAGATTAATAGTAAAACGATTCTAATGTTTTAAATTTTTTGTAAATAATGTCATAATTAGTAAAACAATACAGGAGTTGCGAATTTTTAAAATACTGTATGTAGAATTCTGATTGGAGGAAAATATTGTACAGTACTAATCTACAATATTTTTTTACTTATCAATATTTCTGTATAATATTGTTTTTAATTATTAATAATGAAATACATCTATTTGAGCATTTGAATTGATACAATATTTGAATCTATTAAAATCAACAATATTAACTGCAAATCCATAATTAGAATTATTTCTGAAATTTTTAAAATATAATAAAATAATTTTATCAAAATGTTGCGAATTTTTTACTTTAAAGATAGATATCTAAACCAGCGCTTTTGAAACTTTTTCATTCATGACCCCATTTTTCATTACGAGATTTTTCGCGACCCAGGTATTAAATATGAAATAAAACATACAAGTACATAAAACATTTACAATAATTATTTCATTCAATCATTTACATAAATCATTTATTTTTTTATTTCCTTAAGATGAACACAATCAGCCAACTACACTGAAAATTCATATGATGTCCTAAGATGAACACAATCAACCAACTACACTGAAAATTCATACGTTGTCAGTTAAATATTGGGCGTTTGTGAAATTACATATAAACTGAAATTCAAGGTTTGCATTTAATTTTTGCAAACCCCATTTTGGGCCGCGAAGCGAAATGGGTCACGACCCAAGTGAAATCCAGCATTTCGCTTCGCGACCCCAAATAGGGTCGCGACCCATAGTTTGAGTAGCATTTCGCTTTGCGACCTGGGATCACGACCCATAGTTTGAGAAGTGGGGGTCGCAACCCATAGTTTGAGAAGCACTGATTTATAGCAATTCATCACCACCCCATTTGGGGCCGCGACCCATAGTTTGAGAAGCGCTGATCTAAACAATATCAACAGTATCAAAACAAATATGTTTGATATTATCTTTTTCATTTATTGAAAGAAAATATGAAACCTTAAAAAAAACAGTTGCACATATACTATATATTATTAAATATGCAATATATAAGGCTATTTAAACCGTTTTAAATTTTATATAGAGTATTTTGAATAAACGTAAAATATCTAAACGGAAATTACCATCACACTAGCATATCAATGGCATTATTTCAATTCCCCCTAACAACAGTATAAAGAGTGGTATTGCACCACAATGATATCACTGAATGGCTTAACAACTATGATTATTGTTACGTCATAAGAATCAAAAGACAGATCACAAATAATATATGCATATTTGTCTATAAAAATCTTGTATTCTTTGACAATTTAGTCTTTCTTTCTAGGTTTGATGCCATTTCTATCCTGTTGGATACTAAGTAGCGAGAATTTAAAATAACCGGCTGATTCCCGCCCAGGGATATGGATTGCTTAAGGTGGATATACTCACACTAGAATGCCACTATATACTCACACTATATATATACTATATTTTAAAATATAGTATATATATAGTGTGAGTAGATCAATAGAATCACTAGATGATGATAACTGTTGGGAAGAAAATTTCAAAAATCCAATTTTCCTCAATCTTGCCGACGAGTATATTCTTATTTTACAAGTATTTTTTATGGAAAAAGAGAACGAAATGCTTGACTTGAAAGTATTCTTAAAACCAAATTTTCGAATTTAATAATTCTTTTGAATTTGCTTTAAATGAGATAACTTTACGAATTACGTTTTATTGATGATAATTCGCAAGAGTAAATTATTAATGGATTATTATTATTATTATTAATGGAATAGTATTAATAATAAATCCGGAAAAAGGGAATCCAGTTACTTATTTTCGAATATTCAGTGTTTTAAGAAAAATATAATGGAAGCGATTGAAATAAATAAATCACATTGCTGCCCCATGCAAAAAACTATTTCTTGTGCAATTTTTGACAAGCTGTCATAGATTGGCCACACTTTTTATTACTAGATTTACTATAAAGGTACCAGAGCCTCTTCAGCCGCAAATTAATGATTTTATTAATTTACGTTTCCACTTCCCGGGACTTGGACCCAGAGGTTGGATTTTGGGAAGCAAGTGTTTGGGTTGTGTAATTATGTTATATAGGTGTAAAATGCTTGATATATTAAGAAATGTATGCGATGATTGAGAGTGTGTTAAAATTTGTGAGTTACCGTGTTGGGTGCTGTTATTAAATGTTGCAATTTCTCAGTATAAATTACTTAGTTACTAATTTATAATTATTATAATTATATAGTTATAGTTACTTTAGTTAATTATGCTCATTAAGAAGCAATAGCACTTATCAATATAATTAAATGTTAAATTCTGTAAACTAAAAAAGTGTTGACTATCACTACTCTCTTAGTTTATCTAACGAAGGGTTGTTTCTTTCTAGGAAAGCTAGGGTGAGCGGCCCTTATATTTAATCTACGAGTCGCCGTTCGACTCTTATAAAATTTAATCTACGAGCCGTACCCTTACAATATTAACTAAGTTAATCGTTTGTTAACATAGATGTTTAGGCTATTCTAATATCTATAGTACTTATCCGACTACTGTACTTATATATTGTATATCTATGATATTATATTATAAAATTAATAAACAAATTTATTAAAGGAATTGTAAACGTAAAGGATACGAAACTGATTTCCAATTTTTGAAGCAATATGATATGTTGTTCCGTCTTACTTGTTCTATACTTGTAGATATAATTTATAATATGCATAAAATTTGTTTTCTGTTTTCTCATAATAACAATCCTTTTCTAAATTACTCTATAAATTTTCTTATTCTTATGGTTTTCTTTTTTATTTACTGTATTTAAAAAATGTGTGATTATTTTAAAGAATGTTTCTCGATATTAATTTAAGGAAATAATATTTCATATTCTAACATAATTAATTATATTCTAACATTATATTCTAATTAAAAATATTACAGAAATTGTTCGATAGCAATAAATAAATAAATATTACTTACTGAATCTTAATTTATTAGTAAATACTGTAATCTGTAACAGTTTTCATTAAAACGATTTTCATTGTTCAAATTATCTATTGTTGTGAAAGAATATGAATCATTGTCGAAATTTTTGACGAATATATAATGATGTGAATATTTATAATTTTATTTAAATTGAGAATTTTCATTGGAAGATAAAATGCCGAATTTTTTATTTTCAGTTCTATATTATTTCATTTCTAAGGAATTTACAGTAGAAAATTTATTTTGAGCTTCCGTTGTTCATCGATTATGAAAATTTTTGAATACATTATTTTCTAAATTATATTAATTCCTTTGTTATACTGTATTAAGCAATATAATTATATTTTCAAATGAATAGCTCCGTAATCCATGTCACAAATAGAATTCAATATACGCCTTATCAATAGCCTAATTCAGGATTCTAACTTAGCAGTTTAAATTAAAAATTAGATAATCGCATTTAAATATAAATTTGATCTTAGAACTAGGATATTAGAATATTTTATTTCTGGATAAATTACGGAAAAACAAAAAATTAATTTATTGCAAAAATGAAAATATTCCCCATGATCAAAAAAAAAAAAATTATCGGAAAAATTGTCACGACGAAGAAAACAGAAAGAAACATACCCATATGATACAAGAAAATTATAATAAATTCAATAAAAATTAATCTTTTTAGAATTAATTAAATATTGAAATCTTACCTTAAATTTCGATTCCATCAAAAGTTGTAAATTAACAAAAAATTGCGGGATATTATGCAGAAAGTGATTTTAATCTAAAAAAAAAAGATTAAAATGTTAAATCATTCGCAATTTCTAAATAAATTTGCTTAAAAAAATTGAAAAATACAAAAATTCTGTGAAGAATTTACCTTTTCGAGCACATCCAAAAACCGAAATAATGTACAATGATTTCGGTTTCGACAACAATATTTCGTCAACAATATTTTTGCTTGAAATGAGATTGTTAAAATATTATTCGTTGTAAAATTTTTCCCCATGATCAAAAAAAAAAATTATTGGAAAAATTGTCACGACGAAGAAAACAGAAAGAAACATATCCATATGATACAAGAAAATTATAATAAATTCAATAAAAATTAATCTGTTTAGAATTAATTAAATATTGAAATCTTACATTAAATTTCGATTCCATCAAAAGTTGTAAATTAACAAAAAATTGCGGGATATTATGCAGCTAAAATTCTGTGAAGAATTTACCTTTTCGAGCACATCCAAAAACGAAATAATGTACAATGATTGTTTCGTCAACAATATTTTTGCTTGAAATGAGATTGTTAAAATATTATTCGTTGTAAAATTAAAAAAAAAAAAATTTAAACTAATATCAAATATAAATTTACCATATAAATTTTTAAAGTAAAATTCTGAAAATTTCAGTTTATATTTTTTAAATTTTATGATTCTGTTTCGTTAGTTTGTTTTCATCGAAATAAATCCTAATTTCAAAATTACAATATAATTCAATTTATTTAAATTCCTCTACATATTTATTAATAATTGTATACCATTAAAATTTAACTTAATTTTTATATTCATTTTGCTTCCTATAAATGTGTATTAACTATGTTTTCTATTATAAATTTATTATGGACAAACTTAAATTTAAGAAACGTATTGCCTAAGATATTTTTAATAAATATGTATGAAGTCTCTAAAATTAATTTTCATTTCGGAAAACAATTTGAAATTATTTTATTAAAATCATATACAGTATATATATATATATTTAATTGAATTTTATAAAATTTAACATAGCAATATTAATAATTTTATCATTGTATTGAAGAAAAAAATCCATGCATTAGAATATTGTATAAATCAATTTGATATAAGATAAGTGATATCTACAGCTCATAGAACTCAGAATTTCTATACTCAAAGACTATTGGCAATTTTGTGATCTAATTCTGCAGAATTATTTTCAATACAATCAGTTGCCTAATATTATTGGACTAGAATGGATTAAAATTCTTATTTTAACGGAAAGAAATTTCATTCAATTATTATTCAAGATACCATTAAACATAATAAAAATTTTCTGACATACACAATAATAACCGTGGTTCCATATATGATGTTCGGATACTACATTCATTATTTTATCAAAAGCAGATGAATCATAGAGTAGTCTAAGTATATCAATAAATTTTTATTATATGATGCAATGTTTCTAATTCAAATCAGAGTTTTTCCCTACTCAAAAAACGTTAAAGAGCACAAAAAATATATAACTGTAAAAAAACAATCTAATTTATTTAAAAGTAATCTTCGATATTGAATAATTGTTTTTTTTTTTCTTTCTAAAATACTTGTTTTCTTTATGCTGTCTTTCTTTGCCATTTTCATTTCCATTTAAAATTAAAAAAAATTTACCTTTAATCAAATTACATGAGTTTCCCTTATTTTGATAAAATAGTTTAATTTTAATTAAAAAAAATGGAATAGAAAGTACTTATATTTTAAATTTGTTGCAATAGAATCATTAAAAATATGAAATGAATATTAAATCAACAATAATAAAATAATATGCAATCTATTATGATAACTTATATTTCTACTAAAGAAAAGTATTTCTCTCTTGTTATCACTTCCTGTAAGTAAATTATAGAATACTATTCTTCAGATTTTTAAAGTTCTAATCAGTTTGATACGATTATCATATACAGTGATACCTCGGTTCACGAACACAATCCGTTCCTTGA
>AYEL01038534.1:0-13641 GCA_000484575.1 Olivierus martensii
ATAGTATGTGAAATGGTATCAAATGCTGAAGAGATCTAAGTAAACAACATAAGTACTGCGTAGGTTTTCAAAATTATTTAAAATCAATTTTTTTGTTTGGAGAAGATTGGTAATACAGGATTTATTCTTTGCGGCATAGTGCTGATTATCAGACATTTTATTTCTAATGTCAAACGATAGGAAGTTCAAAATCATTTTTCCATAATTTTTAGAAATGCAGATATAGAAATGCAAATATATACTAATTAGGCCACGAGGTTGCTATTTCCGATTTTTTTAAATAAATCTTTATTTACAAAACAACAATAGGATTACAATTAAGAATACATATAAAAGGTTTCGTATAGTAGTGGATTTTGAATTTTAACCAGTGTAGGTAGCAGAATGTCAACTTTTATCAAACATTAAGAACACTTTCTTATTTATTGTCCTGGATCACTAAAAGTCCGGTTTTATTCCATTCATCTCTTGGTGGAAATGTTCCTCGAAGTTGTGGTTGAAGGTATGTAGGATGTTCGTAATTTCTTCTTTGAATTTGAGAAAAGTAACTTCTTTGTTCGTGATGTTGTAGAAGGAAGCACATCAACTTCTCCAAACTGATTCGATTGCTTCCACGATAGTTATAATTATTGGTTTGGTATAAATCTGCTTGTTGAGCCATCGTAATTCGTCTATTCTTTCGAGAATATGGAATTGACAGAGTTTCTTTAGGGTAGTCCAAAGTTTTTGGGTGTGTGTCCATTTTAAGATTGCGTGATAAAGCGTTTCAGGTTTACCACAAATTGGACAGTGTC
This sequence comes from Olivierus martensii, assembly GCA_000484575.1. Taxonomy (NCBI): domain Eukaryota; kingdom Metazoa; phylum Arthropoda; class Arachnida; order Scorpiones; family Buthidae; genus Olivierus; species Olivierus martensii. The sequence continues at coordinate 795 of AYEL01038534.1, forward strand.
CTCGTTAATAATTTTCTTTCTAAATTTCCACTCCTTTGTCGGAAGACAGTTGTGGTGTAATTTCCAGAATGTATCCTTGGATTTATTACTGATTGGTAGTTTGTAAAGAGTCTTTATTACTTGATTTGGATTTGAAGAGCTGGTTGATGGTCGGATTTGGGGGAGAGGTATAAGATCAAGCAGCTTCTCGTAGAGATCTTTATGAGGTGTGTTTAGAAAGAGATCACCGTTGAAGTAATTCCTGAGACTATGGTAGCATTTCATGGTATCTTTTAAAAGCACTGGTGGGAGCAAGTATTTTTATTGAGTTTCTGTTGTGATAATGATGTAGGGAAGTACGATTGTAAAAGCGCTTTGACTATCGACGTCCAGATGTCATATTTATGAAGGTTATCGATTAGGTTTATCCTATATATCATTGCTTTAATTGCGATATCTATCAAACCAAGTCCGCCGTTTTTTAAACGATTGTATATTGTAGTTCTCCTTATAGGTTCGTAGTTGGAGGACCAAATAAAATTGGCTTTTAATTTGTTGATCTTTATCGCATTGACTCTGTTGAGAGGTTGGGTATGCAGTAGGTACCAGAATGGTCCAAGAATTTTGGAATTGGCCACAATAGCTTTTCCATAAAGTGAGAGATGTTCTCCAATTGAAAGATGCCTTTCGAATTTTATTAAAGGTGCTGTCCCAGATGGTGTTAGTACTTCTGCCAACAAGTGTGCCAAGCATTTTGATGTTTATGTTTGTCCATTTAAAGCCTGCGTAATTTAATTGTCTGTCTGCTCATGCTCCGATCCAGAGTCCTTTATATTTATTCCTATTAATGGGGATGCCAGCGAGTTTTTCGAAGTCGTCGAAAAGGCTTATTATACTATTGATGCTGTCGGAACTGCAGAGGATGAGTGAAATATCGTCTGCATATGAAAGGTATTTTATTTCATAATTTGGGTTATTTGGAAAACGATAGCCTATATACTGATAGAGATAAGTGTCTGAAGAGAAGTTCGAGGCAGGTTACGAATAGGAGCATGGAGAGAGGACATCCTTGTCGGACGGAGGAGTTCACTTCTAGGTTATCAGTTAGTTCACAATTTACTATGAGCTGGCTAATGGTGTGGCGGTAGCAGAGTTAGACCCATTTTAGGTAGTTCTCGCCGATGTTTATGTGTTCTAAAACTTTCCATAGGTACCTATTTGCAGGAAGCATCCCATGTCAAAATCATCGGAGATCAGGTTAAAAATTGTTTGTGCAGTCAAGATGTTTGAATGGATTGAGCGGCCTTTTATTCCGCAGGTCTGATTGTTATCAATAATGGAAGATTTGACTGTCTGAAGTCTGGCTGCAAGGATTTTGGTCAGGATTTTATAATCTGTGTTTAGTAGCGAGATTGATCTCCAGTTGCTGACATTTTTAAGATCATTTTGGTTTGAAGTTTTTGGAATTAATGCAATGAGTCCGTGGTTGAATTTTTCAGGGAGTTTGTTTTGGGCGATACTTTCGTTAAGTGTTTGGACGAATTTATCACCAAAGAGTGGAAAGAATTTTTTGTAGAATTCGGTAGGTATACCATCCGGTCCAAGGGGGTCTTGTTATTTGGCATGCTGTTGATTACTTTTATGCATTCTTTGTAAGTAATTGATTTATTAATCAGTTGCGACTCAGAATCCGTAAGTTTTGGGACGAGTGGGATGTATTGATTAGCAAGAGCGACTTGGAATTGCTTCTTACAGAAAAGGTTTTGGTAGTATTTATGAAGCTCTTCTTTGAAAGATTTATTGTCTTTGAACGTTTTTTCCATTTATTTCAATACTTTGGATGTGTTTGGTACGGTAATTATTTCGTTCGAGTTGAAAAGCTTTCCTTGACAATTTGCTTTCAAGATTATGAAGTTCTGCACGTGAAAAAATGAAAGCTCCCTTCATTTTGTTTTCTTGCAGAAGCTTCAGTTGGTTTTTAATTTCGACGATTACAGAATCTTGGGTTTCAGGGTATTTTTGTGATGTAGGCTACTTTAATTCTTTAATGAGTGTTTCGTACTTCTCTTTACTGTTTTTGTATCTTTGGATACTGGCTCGGATGGCGATTCTCTTTATGTTAGTTTTAAGTTTGGTCCACCATTTGTTATCTATTTATGATATTCACCTGTGTTTCAAAACAAAGATGTTCCTGTCAACGCAGAATGATATTCATCAGACTGTTCCTTCGAGATTCATCTATATATCTTCTTTGTTGCAGAAGACAATATGCCAAGAACATATAAGAGGAAATCCAATCGACAGTCATGGAGTGAAGTGGATATGCAAAATGCAATATCTCAAGTTATGTCTGCTAATATGGGATATTTGACAGCTTCAAAAGCTTTTAATGTACCCCAAAGTACATTAGAAGATAGAGTGATGAAAGCAAAGAAAGGATTACCACTTTCAGAAGCTTCTGCTAAAGAAATGGGTCTGCTCAAAATCACGTTTAGATCTGAACAGGAAGAGGAATTAGTAAAGCATATTTTAAAGTTGGAAAGTAGGCTATTTGGTGTGACACTGAGCGAAATTCGTAGATTGGCTTACGAATTAGCAGTAAAAAAATAATATTGAACATAATTTTAATAAGGAAACATAACTGGCAGGCAAAGACTGGATGTATGGGTTTCTTAAGAGGCATAAAAATAAATTGTCTCTAAGAAACCCTGAAAAACATCTATTGCAAGAGCAATAGGTTTCAACAGGGAATCAGTAGGAAAATTTTTTGATTTGTTGGAAACTTTGTATCAGAAACATAATTTTTCTGGAAATGACATTTATAATGTTGATGAAACAATGATAACAACAGTTCCAAATAAGACATCAAAAGTGTTGGCTTTAAGAGGGAAAAACAAGTAGGTTGTTTGTCATCAGCTGAGAGAGGTTTTCTTGTGACTGTGGAATGTTGCATGAGTGCAGCAGGGAATTACATGCCACCCATGTTTGTTTTCCCACGTAAGAGAGAAAATCCATTATTAATGGATCATGCACCACCAGGAGCTTCTGCTGTTTACTATGAAACTGGATGGATGTAAACATATCCTTTTATATGTTGGTTGAAAAAAATTATACGGTTTGCAAACCCAAGTTCTGACAAACCAGTTTTGTTAATACTTGATGGGCATGCAACGGACACTAAGAGCATTGACTTAATCGATTTGGCACGTGCGAATAATCTAATAATGTTATACATCCCAACACATTGCTCACATCGGATGCAACCTTTGGACGTGACGTTTATGTTTCCTTTAAGTGCCTACTATGAGCAAGAAACACGAAAATGGCTAGCCATGCATTCTGGCAGAGCAATTACCATACATCAAGTCGCAAGGTTATTTGGTGATGCTTTAATGAAGCTGCAGTAATGGGAACAGCTGTAAAAGGTTTTGAAAAACAGGGATTTATCGTTTCAATAGAAATATTTTCCCGAAACATCTTTTTGCGCCTTCTGGGACAACAAACATTGTGGAACCCGTTCAAAATAATGTGTTGTCTGACCGTCCCGCATTGTCTGTAGACCTACAGAGCCAGCCCTCCTGTGCCAGAAATTCACTTGTAGGCCTATCTAATATAAACCCAGATCAAAATTTGCTGGTCCAACCATCAACATCGCAGAAATGTTCGTCTTCATTTAACATTTCTCCAACTAATTTGGTATCTCCTCCCCTTTATGAAGGAAAGCGGCAGGAGTTCCCAAAGTGTTTCCTAGGTGAGCCAAATTGTAAATTCCAAATTATTTCGCGGGCCAAAAAAGGATTATGGAAAAATTTGTTCAAATCGATAAAAACTTAGACACAAGGGGAAGATTTATACTAATTTTATACATACTCGTTCTTTATTTATGACAATAATTACTTTTTATTGCAAATTGTTTTAAAATAACACATTTCAAAAATAATTTTAAAAAATTAACTAAATAATTGCAAATAAAAAAGAAAAAAAAACAAATTCATCAATCTGAATGGTGTGACTTGTGCAGTTGTTTTTTTTAACAATATCATTGAGCCTTGGTTCTAAGTCGATTGAATGCATTTTTAACACTGCTTGTAAAAGTTCATCAGTTAATTTTGATCTCAATTAATTTAATACTCGTGATTGAGAAAGTTTTTAGGCATATATAAGTGCTATCAAATAATGAAAACATATTTGGAAGCATTTATACATGTATTTTTTTAACTGAATAATTTTTAATTATAATATGATAAAATTTATTTTTTTTTTGTAAAAGTGTAATTATCTCTATGAATTCAAGATGGCGGATGATCTGACATCGCAGGCCACATTTTTATGATTTGTGGGCCGCACTTTGGGAACCCCTGGTGTAGAGAAACAGAAAAACAGAAGAGGCACAGCAACAGTTCTGACCTCAACATCTTAAACGACAATTGGAAGCTGAAAATGAGGAAAAAGGAAAAAATCAAGAAAGACTATCTAAGAAGAAAAAAATCTTTCGACAGAAAGCCCAAATTTCCTAATTCAATTAGGTCTATTTTTGCTAAACAAGATCAGGCATCATCTGAAAATAACAAAATAAGGATGATTCTTGAGATGAAGAAAATGATAATGATCTAGCCTGTATTTCTTGTAATGAACTCTACTCATATTCCCGAGACAAAGAAGACTGGATTCAGTGCTTACTGTATAAATGCTGGTCTCACGAAGCCTGTACTAGCGCAAAAGATAGTAATGATTTCTTTGTGTGCGATTTTTGTAACGTTTGAATAATAAATTTAACAGTTAACAAGTTACAACATTTAATAATAACTTTTAGCTTAAAGTGTTAATTTATAAATAATAAAAGGTTACAATTTTAAGTAAAAAGTAATATTTAAATACCCTTAGCAACAATTAATAAAAATAAATGAGTTTTGACAATTATTTTCGCGAGTTTGGAAGATTTCATACTCATTAGTATATATATCCGGTTTTACCTCGCCAGTGGGGTTATATCCTTTAATTGATTTAAAACTTTATATTAAAGTCAAAAGTGATTATCATGTATTTTTGATAGTGCAGTTATATTTTAAAATGTCTAAGCAACAATATGTACGGTTTTCGTTAAATTTGATAATCTAACTTAGCATCAGAACATTGACAAATACTAACATTAGCCACCCGGTTTTACCCCACTTTCCCCTATCTCCAATCACTTCCAAACAAAATAACGATATAACAATAATAACTTTCACTCTTCAATTCATGAATATATATATTCAAATCACAACGAATTAGTGCGATATTCCAACTGTCACAACATGCCAATATATAAAAAAGTTTTGAATGATTATTGCCACCCTCTATTAGTAAAAATTCAAGTTCACTAATCTTCATAAATTTGACGAATATTCTCACCTATAGCATATTTACTCGACATTATATCGTTGATATGCTCGAATACGCTCGACATGTAAACAAATGTATAACGATTAGGATCATTCATTTCTCAAGGTCAAGCCGTAAATATGTAAACAAATGTATAACGAGGGTGATCAAATATATACTACTATAGTGCATATTTTCATGTAATCAATATAAAAACCCAATTTTCAATAAATGGATTAATTAAATCATGATTAACTTTTTAAGTCCTTTTTTATTGTATTTTATCTTTGATTTTATTACTTTGTTTTCACATCTATACACGTCAAACGCACATAAGCGTAATTAAGTCGTGACGTCTATACACGCCATAGTTATTCAAGTCGCTCTAGACAAACGAACATATTAGAAAAAAATAATTTTCGTAGACAAAGATATAAGATTATTATTCTAGTATTAACAAAGCAATTTTTCCCAGAATTTTATATAAATAACAAAATATTATTGTATCATAATTAATGATTGTTTTGATAATTACATTCTACCACTCCTATATTTTGTATGACAGTTTCGCTGTATCTAAATGTATTACCATAAAAATGTGAATAATTTTAAAACTAAATTATAAAGTAAGAGTTTGCAGTTTCGCTTAAAAAATTAAAGATACTCATATATTTATATAGGGAACTGAAACAACTGCAAATCAGTTATCGTGGATATTATACGAAATTGGGAAACATATCGATATTCAGAAGAACATTCAAAAGGAATTGGATAAAATTGTTATAAGTGGTGATGATAGTCTGACCACAGAAAATTTGTACAAAATGAATTATTTGGAGTGTGTAATTAAAGTAAGTAATAATTGTATAATTTTTCTTAAATACTGCAATTTAATGATATTTTTGAAAGATGCATATAGACTCATATACTATATTTTTAGCTACTTTAAGATCCACAATAATTAACGATAACCATTGTCATTTCTGATTGTGTTGGATAGCAACTCCAACAAATATTCCTCTAACGTAGGTTTTCGAGTAGGTCAAATCGCATTTCTAATAACAATTGACTGATTTCAGTCCGTTTTCTACTTTCCTAGCAGTCCAGAGTTATTTCCAACATGGCTGCCACGTGACGGAAAACAATCAATCCTTAAAGGTGTGTAGGTGTTTTAAAAAATATATAATGAACTTTTGTTACGTATTTTGACGCATGAACTTGAAAGATAGAGACGACATGTCTTTCCACCTGTTTCCAAAGGATAAACAATTAAAAAAGGAATGGTAACTTAAATTGAGGATGAAATATAGCTCGACGAGTTCGTCTCGTGTATTCAGTGCACATTTTCTCAAGACCGATCACTACACTTCAAAAGGTTATAAGTTAATTATTAACATAAATGAGTTAAATTATTTAAACACTTAATTGATAGAAAAATCTTTTTAAAAGATGTTTCAAAAATTGTAGAATTTGGTTTGTCTTCCTGGATCAAATAGACCTACTGTGAAAATGTTCTCAATTATAAATAAATTTTGTCATAATGAAAAAGTTCAACTTACTGTAGTCTTGAACTTTCTCATTATTCTACACTAAGTGCAACTATGAAATGAAGTGTTTGGAAATTATAATTTTAAAAAATAATAATGTACTTAAAAAAATATATTCGTTATTATTTGTTTAACAAAAGTTAAAAATGTATTTTTAATTTTTGTTAAGCAAATATGCAATTTGTTTCGTCTTTTGTTAATTATATTTTGTAAATTTTTTAATTAAACAGTTCAGATCTATTTTCATTTTTTATTATTTGAAAGCTAATTAAAATTTACACCGAAGGTTTGTTCTACCACAATCCAACCAGTTTCGAACTTTCCGTAAAGTGCAGAGAATCATATTTTGATTTAACGAATAAGAAAATTTCATAACATGAAGACTTCTGATAGTTACAAACATTTTTGAAAACGTGTAAAAATAAAATACTAGTTTTCAAATTTGTCCTTTATTTTTTCTAAAATAATATGGTCACCCTAATAATATCGTAAATTTAAAACTTACCCAGCAGTACAGAAAAACAGTGCATTCATTAATTTCAAAGTAACATCAGTTTCAAACAATAGTTCTATACTATGTGGTTCCTCATTTTTCTCTGAGAACGCCAGCATTTGGCCAATAATATATTTTCTTTTAATTCAAGTTCATGTACATAACATGCACAAAAATAGGAAAAAACCACATTCTCTTGATCGTCTTGTATGATATGAATGGAGCTTAAAATAGTCGAAGTTTACTTTGATTGTAAATTTATAAAGAGTTTGTAGAGACGTCATGATAGAACACTCATGTACGCGACCTCGTGTGATTTGTTTTCCGTCAAGCCCACACCATATTCTGATGTCAAAGCAGTGGGTGCTTCCCATGAAATTGGTCAATTGTGATCAGTGTAGATGGATCTTACTGAGCTGCTAGTGTTTTTAAGATTATGTTACCGCTCTGTTTCTCCTGAGATTCTGGATAGATCTCGGAGGATTGAACGGGTTGGCAAATGACCATCTAACGGATTTGTTTTTAAGAATAATTAATAATATTTAAACAATAACCAAAACAACATTTATTACAACAAACAGCGAGTTTACACATAACCAGGTATAGTAATGATTATTGTGTGAACACCAGACAAGCCTGAAGGTATTTAGATACAAGGAACAATTAGAGCTATATTAATGCTAAATGGCGATACAATGACATCTGATTTGCAACACTCGATCATCCCATATTCGGATCAAGAATAGAGACTGAGAAGGTACTTCTCTGGTAAAAGAGGCGAACTTGGAGAAAACCGAAGTTCGACGGAGGAGCTGTTTTCAGTGGAGATGGGTTGGATGTTGGAGACTAAACAAGCGCCTAGCTGAACAATGGTGAGCGGGCAGAGGTGATTGGACCCAAACGTTCGACAATGTCCTTTGTTTGGACCTAGTTTTTATAGTCCTTATGATCACCCACAGGGCTGACATTGGTGTCTTCTTGACCCAATCCGACATATTTCTTCGTATGTGACGTCAGAGATGTGTCTTCTTCAACGTATAGTATTCGAATCCCCATCTCTGTCGTAGGAGGCGAGGGGGCCTCGTTTAGGATCCCTTTGTCTCCTCGGATTACTCATCTAAATGACTCACTTTTACTCATCCAACTCTTGGATGTATTCTCCTTTGTTTTCAACTTTCCTGCCAGACACTCGTTCTCTCGTCCTCTGGCTGTAACAATTATTACTAAATTATCCTCAATAGTCATTTGGATTGCTTGCATGCTATAAATTGTCGATAAATGAATTTGACTGTGAAATCTGAATATTTTGAGTTCCCATTTTTATTTCAGTTTTTCTGGTTTAGTTTATTGATTTTAGGTTTTCTTATAGTTTCGTCTATCGACTTAAATTTTATAAATAATTGTTCTGTTTGGCATCGGACAACTAAATCTTTCGGAATTTCTTTAAATCTGTTCATTCGTTTGTTTTACAAATTACTTTCGATTTCCCTAGACTTAACCCATAACTATCACTTGGAAAGTTTAATACTTTTTCTAAACATTTTTTGTGACAACCACTAAGTTTTTAATCATTTTTAGAAACCTTATTTAAAACTATCTCCAGATGTAATTTTATTTTTATTCTATGACCATTTTCTGCGATGTCACTAGACTAAGTTTCATCCAATCAAATTCCACTTTACAAATTTTCAAATTATTTACCATCTTTAAGATTAGGTTGTTTTTTTTGTTCTTTATTACAGGTATTATTTTAATTTAACCTAGCACAGTTTGGTTGGGTTTTCTTCAACAGATTACACCACATTCCATTCTCAAAGAATACTCTGTGGTGGGGCGAAAAATTCCCTTCCACAGACTGCCCACCCCTGTGGAGAGGTCAACTGGATTGTAAGGATGGGGACCTACCGGCCAGGCCCAGACTCCATGATAAATATTTTCAAGGGGTGGAACCTTGAAAATATTTATCATGGATTCTGGATTTCCATTCTGGAGGACCAAGACTCAAACTCAGGTCCTCTAGAATGAAAAGCCGAATCATTTCCACACAGCCAATCCGGCCGACTAGTTATTTGGATTAACCCGACACAGTGTTTTATAGAAATTATTACGTTTTCCATCGTCTCTTTTGTAATTTTTTGCAAATATGATGGCATTAGTAATCTTAGTCATTTCTGTAAGAAATATTCTAATGTGCGTGTAATTCTTGTTAAATTAAATTTAAAGAAATAGAATTGTTGTTTAATTAATAAATGCTATAATAATGTTGATGATAAAATGACTGAGAACAAGAATATGAGGAAGGTATCAAAGAGGCGACACAGATACTAAAGTTACGAACACCATATTTTCAGAGGTGATACTCATTTTACTATTATGATTAAAGAAGAAACTGGCCATAATGTTTGAAGAAAATAACACTAATGAACGCTCCTAAGACCGTAGGAAATCTAGTTCCAGATTTCCAGGTTTCCTATGATGTTACATCCTTAGATCCTAAGTAAATTGCTAGAGGAACTTACCCGGCAGACATGAGCAAATGAAATATAGTAACATTTACAACCGACCGATTAAGATAGCCTTTTATTCTTGCACCGTTTCCTCGTTTGTTGACATCATGGCAGACGAAGAAATCGAAGACGATATCTTGTTAGATAGTAACATATCTGCATGAAAGAAGGCAGCACACCTCTCAAAAAGCATCAAGGACGTGATAGACAATGGATTCGACGTCACAAGGAGATGGGAACCATGAATTCATTGGTTCAAGCGCTGCATCTCGAAATGTTTCATCATATCTGTATTTATGATTATTTTAATTAATAAAAATGCTTCAAATAAAATCTTTTGATTTCCATATGATGTAGTTATTTCATAATATTATGACAATAATATCATATTATGTCAATATTATCATATTACATTCCACTTGTTCGATAATTGTGAGTCAATCTTTGCTCGTCCAAATGAAATTAGCACGTTTTCTATCCGTCATTCTTTGCAATAACGTTTATTGCGCATGATAGTTGGCACTTGGTCGACGAAAATATCAAACGAGAGATAAATGTATGGTCGCCGGCTCGTATCCATTGAAAACGCAAAATAACGAAGTACCGATGAAGTACTGACAGATGCTCTCTGCTCGAGCATCGGCACCGATCAGGTTGTGCCGATATCACTCAGTTTGCTACCGGCCTAAGAGAAAAATAATAGTTCACCTATACACTAGAAGTTAAAAGTTGTTCATTAAAGCGATGATAGAACAGTATTTATAAGGCTCAAGAGCAGTGATATCAAATTCATGTCTTGGAAAGGATTATTAAAAATAAAGTTGATGTTCGCTTTAGGAAGAGAAGGATAAACAAATTAATTAGCAGAGCATCATAAGTTTTTATAAATAGTATAAATAAAGTGCAGATAAATAGCAAAAGAGCTAGGTCATCACAGAGATCAATCTATCAACCAGCCTCCAGAAATGTATCTATGTATTTTAATTCCTCATGTTCCAATTGATTTGTTAGAAACAGATCTTTTTGGAAATCATTCAAGCTCAATCTTGCATGGACTCAAATATTTTTATTGTCAGGTCTATCCAAACAAAATTCAAGTTCAAGCTAAAAGAATGTAGAGTCACAAGAAAGTAAATCGCCACCCTTACGCCGGTTGTTCTAACCCGTTCACTGCCTTCGATTTTTTCTAATTTAGCCTCGTTAATATGCAAAAAAAAAAAAACAAAAAATGTAAATTGCGATTGTCGCTTAATTTTCATTAAATATTTTTGAAGATTTAACAATTTATTACGATTTTTATTCTGATTCTAACGATGTAACAAATTTTTTCTAATTTTGTTTCTTTCACAATTTTTCGTTCATCATATGAGATAAGAAAAAACATGATTTTTATATATGAAATCTTAGCCATCCAAAGAAATGTTTGCTATTTTCTGATAGTGGCAAATCTTTTGAATAAAATGAGGTATGAATGAAGAAAATCGAATTATAATTTAAAAATTATCGATAAAGAAACGAAGTATTTCGTAAATTTTAATTAATTAAGTTAACTAATTAGAAAACAATCGACAAAAATTTATTAAAAAATTTATTAAAATACTAATAAACCAATTGCAGCTACGCTAGCAATTTTGAGGCCTGCACGGCCCGCTGGGCCTGCAAGACTAAAACGAACGGTTCCCAACAGGCAGATAGCCTATGAGCGGCGTATGACGCGAGTAAGGACGGGTGATGAGAGGCTGGACAGAACGGACACTGAGACTACGTTTGTAGGTACAAACACCTTCCATTGGAGAGAGGTAAATTTGTTACAAATGACAGACCCGACAATTAACGTCGGAGGACAATACCTTTTACAAATTGGTTTCCTCCATTGGATGGTACTTGGTGGTACTCAGTAGGGCGACTCTGTCCGGAGTTAGAGGGCTGAAAAATGCTCCTGGAGGAGTGTTGAATGGCGCTATTGAAGAGGTGGGACGCAGAAGAACTAACGAAGCCGGAGATTAAACGCTTTCACCAGGTTGACGAATTCTCTTGTTCAGATGAGCCGATAGGTTGTCTGTCCACAAGGTACCTGGAAATCGGCTTCTCTCACGGGCTGGAACTGGCTGTTTTTCCTGGGTACAGATCGTGTTCTTATTTTCTCTAAGACAAGAAGAGAGGAGACCGTCTTCCAATTCGGGCTGGAACCAACTGTCCTTCCTTTGTTTCAATTCTCCCTCTACACTTTTGATCGATAAACAAATACATCTCCCCCCTTTCCCAGGGAAGGCGACCTTTCGACCTCTGTCTCATAACTCTGCACAACCCCTTCGAACACCTGCACGATGTTGGAGTTCTGTGCAGCATACTTCATAACATGTTTATTTTCTTTCGGGGAGATAGTAGAGACCGAAGCACTTCGGACCCGGCTGGAACAGAGACCCTCTCACCCAATGTTACCTATAAAATTGTCAATTTCGTAAATTTATGATCGGGTGAGGAGTGATACTTTCCAGCGGGCCGACCTCGGGTCCTCACATCACCCCTTACTTTCCAAAAATTGATTTCCAGGTAAATCTATTTTTAGGATATATATATATATAACAGGTGGATTCACGCGTACAAATCGTGGCTTCTGCCACGGATATATATAACAGGTGGATTCACGCGTACAAATCGTGGCTTCTGCCACGGGATTTGACATTATTTGTATTAGTAACAAAATTATAACAACATACATAAATACATGTATATATATCTATAATTATACCCGTTAGGCTTGTCCTCCAATTCATAAAAAAAATTTCATTTATCACTCTCTCCAATACAGGTAAGAGCGAACGCCCATCGCAAAACCGAGTAAATGTGTTTCTAACCGGTTGAGGAGAACACGCCTCTCTGACTGAAGGTTAGTCGACTCGCGTGCATCAAGGTCATTGATCTAGCATTGATAGACCCGTACTATAGCTGTTTAG
>AYEL01038602.1:0-38343 GCA_000484575.1 Olivierus martensii
TTTATATTCATATCGTAAATTTAATTTTAAAATTGAAAATTTGTTCATCAAATATTAATAAAAAAATTTTTTATAATTAGCTGGGATAATATTTTAATAGGATTGATACTCTTGATGAATTCTGATACTGTATTGTACAATAGAAGTATCTTAAGAGTGATATTTGTAAACCAATCTGAATTAATGGCAAAGAGGATTATCGTAATACGCCACTTTAACCGTTCACTGATGTTTATCTATCAAAATAAAAGACTAATGGAAATTATGGTAATAATTATTTATCTTTTTTTATTACCCGATAATTATTTTTTGTTGATTATTCCCTTCTGAAGATGAATAAAATTAAAAATAATACATAATTATAATAATAATACATACATTGTTTTTAATAGAAGTTTCTGTTTTTATCGCATCCGTTTTTTAATTATAAAAAAATAACTGAATTCTATTGTTTTAAAAATTAAAAATTGCACTGTTCCCTTTAACATTCAAAAATTCTTCTGAAAAAGATTTAAGTTAAATTTAGTTTTATTCCAAATCATAAATGCAATTTTTTTTATCTTATATAATTTTGCTTAGAATTTAAAATAAGAAAAAATGTCATTTCTCACCTTTCAATGAGTTCTGAATGATAAATCATTTCCGTAGACAATAAACATAGAGGCAAATGGCGGCAATGTATTTATACTCGTGATTTATATTAATTATACACACAATTCTCAATAACAGATTACTCTTAATCGCATTCAAATGATAAATATTTCTTAATGTTAATAAAGAATTTATGAATTATCAGTAATGGGGAAGAAAAGAGGAAAATATAATCGACAAACGGAAATTTCATTATTACATGACTCTAGTTAATGAATCGGTCTGGATTCTTCGGTTTTTTTCTTGGCTATTTCTCTAAGAGGATTTTTTTTTAAACTGATTATAAGCTAGAACTAAATGGAGATCCCAACTGCCGAGTTCACGTACCTCATATAAGAATTCTAGAAAATGGCAATAAATTAAACCAACTTATTATTAGTTTTGCCATAGATGATTTTATACGTGATTGATTGTAGAAAATTAGAATTTTCATTTCTATTTAAGAATATAAGATTGCGGTAAATTCCTAACATCAATTTTTCTATAAAACTAGAAGAAAAAAAAAATGACGTCTCTAAAATGTCGCCGATTTTTATAGGAGAAAAATATATATAGCTTTATGTTCTCTATCGATTAAAATAAGGGTTTTTTAAGTACTAATAAAAGCAGGTTATCATTATGTTTTATTGCTGTATCAGACATATTAAAATAATGTTTGTAAATATATATATATATATAAAATAGTTGGAAGAAAATGAAGCATGTTCTTTGCAAGATTTTATAGTCATCATTATAAAAAATTGCTTCTATCCTTAGAAAGTTATGACAAAATTAGATATTTATTTATAGTAACTGATCTCTAATTAAGATTAAATTCAAACTTGATTGTAATTTCTTGGTATAAATTTTTGTTTGCAGGCTTGGTATAGTTTTGATTTTTCCCTACTCTTTCTCCTGTCGAGAAGATAAAATTCTTAAATCAAAAATATACAAATTGACGAACAAATATGCAAAGTAGCAGGATTTTTCTAAGAACTTTTAATGTTTATTGAATCACCTAAATTCAGAAAATTGCCATTAGCAAACTAGTGCCGTTAAATCATTCAATCGTGGTCTCTAGCATGGAAACTTCTCTTTTCGAATAAAAATAACAAAAATTTATCAAACGAAAATCAGAAATATTAATTATTAAATTATAAATAAATAAATAAATAAATAAAATTTATTTCTATATATCTCCTCCGGGTTACATTTAGAAAGAGATTTCGAATTAGAATAATTATTTAATCGTTAATTAATTAATAAAAACAAGATTTTCTCTAATTGAAACGTTGACTCGATTATTATCATAAGAGAATATAACGATAAAGATGCTAATTTAATCAATTCTCATTTTTAGCCTTCAGGAAATTTTATCGAAAGTTTTTCTCTCGTTAATTTTATGACCATTAAATGAAAAGCAATAGAATATTTCGTATTGTTTTTAATACATTTTTTTAATCTCTGGGAATGCTAGCGAAAAGAAAAAAGAAAGAAATTCTCTTTCAGAAGACAAATAACTTTGCAAACTCTTACTCGATGGCAATAATCGACATCCGTTTGACGCCAATAGCGTGTCAAAAGGAACTTAGATTCATTTGGCTATAAATTCAACCCTATTTTTCTTTCAATAATCTAAAATGTTGTCTTCTGTTAGTTCGGCTAAACTTTTTGCAGTATGTTAATATAATCCTATAAAGTATATACTTTTTTTTTTATAAAAGATTTTACGAATATTTTCTGCCGCGATAACATTCTGTGCTTTAAAGCTATTATTTTTATGCCATCGTAAATTTCAATGTTTTTAATCTTCCTGACACAAAAGTCGATTTTTATATAAATAATCCCATAGTAGATGTTTATTATTACATCGTGTTTCCATCTTGCATTACCATCAACAATGATTTAGCGCTGTTTCTTCAATAATAAATTTTGCATTTCATTTTTTTCGAAATTTTAAATAATCGATTGTTTAATAATAAAAAATGTTTTGTTTTTATGTTCTAATTTTTAGATCTGTTAAATTTTTATTATTAGATCAATATTTCGATATTATGTATTGTATATTACAATCAAAATCAACATGGAACTGTCGAACGAGGATGATAATATTAATCTTAAGCCATCTTTTTTTAATTTAATCTCTCTCAATGATTAAGGAAGCATTGAAAACATCTTTAAGCGTTAAACCGAAAGAATTTGTTTTTCTACTTATAACAAACTCAATATTTTATCTTCTTCCGGGCTCGAATCCACTCTTAAAGCAGGATTCGAAACCTACCAAATGAAATATTGATTATTTTTCTGTTATCACTTTTTACTGGAATTGTTGCTATTTTGATGTTGTTTAAAGAGTTGTGGCCTTAAGAAAAATAATGATTGACATCATCATCACAATCTTCCATGATTAAAATTAATAAAATAGCATAAAATATATTCAAAATATAAGATAATCTTTCATCCAAATGGCATTTTCTATCACAAGAATATTGACTGATAATTAAAAATTTCAATGGAAAAAATTTACTATTATTAGTTATTATTATAGAATGTTAGAAATTCATAGTCTAACTTTAAGTCCTTTGGAATGTTCTAGAATTTTTGTCCATAAATTAATATGGATTTAATTAATTAATTAACAGATCCACAGATGGTAAAGCATACTTAATATGCATTTATATTCTATCAGAAAGCTGAATCCTGCAAATTTTGCAAAAATATTCTCACGTAAGTGGGAAATTATAACGATTATTAAAATTTTTGAGAATATAGTTCCACTATCAAATTCTTTAAGCAGAATTCTTTGTGAATAATTTGAAAACTGAGTTATTTTTCACTAAAAAATTACTTTTTACTCAAAACAGGGTCTCCTTCATGCACTTAGTATTGTTACCATCCGGCAATGCAAATGATAAATCTGTTTGTCTGTCAGCAGCGCGACAACTGTCGTTGCAAAAATTTTTTTATAGCGATCGAATTTTTGGTTACTGTCAGCAATAATCTTAGAAATATTTAGTTACCATTAAAATACTTTCCCGAATAATTTTTTATGAGAGTTTACATTTTTATGTAGATTATAAATCACCATAACGTTAATGCTTTGTGTGCTTTTTTTGTTGGCTTATTATTTATGTTTTTTTACTCTTTCAAATAAGTTTAACCGAATTTAGAAGCCATAAATAATATTCAAAAATAATAGCTTAAGAAAATATTCTTTAGAAGTCGAATTTAACAATATATGATCCTTAAAAAGGTAGAAAGATATCTATTAATAATAAAAAATAAATAAAATATTCTAATTATAATTGTAAATAAAAAAGTGGAAGGGGTTATCGCGATTACTTTTTAAGTTATGGCGTTTTTCTAAGAAAACTGTATATATAAATAAAATGCAACTTTTTTGTTTGATAGATGATTGCATCTCCTGTTAATCTTGACTGGACGTATCCATTTTATATTCCTGTTTATAAATTATGGAGATAAATGGCTTTGCATCCCAAGAGAACGGATTCCTTACTTAGCAAAAGCTTTTAATCTTTTGTATGAATATAATTTTATGCGGAATTTCATCAACTTTCTAAGAGTTTTAAATGGGTTTATCGCGGTTGTTTTCGCGGTTTCATTTTTCTAGAAACTGTAGAAGTGATTTAAACACGAATGCGATGGTACTTAATTCGATCAAAATGTATATTAAAGTTTTGTCATTTGAGCTTATCGTCTTTGTATAAGTTACAGTCACGAAATTTCGAAGCTGTGATATTCGCATACGATAATTAAACTTTGCATGTAAACGTGGTTTTCGGTACAGGAAACTAAGCGACTTTGCATTTCCTCCTAACAGGAAACTATTGCAATTTCTTCTCCGCTTAACATTTTTGTAAATCTGGTTTATGCAGTCATTTTTTTTTCTTCCTTCACCGTTTTTATCTGCAGTAAACGTAATGACGGGCTAGAATTTATCTGCAATTCGTAGAGATAACTTTAGAATCTTTTCTAATTAAAATTACTGCTGTTTTAATAGATTTCTAAACTTTTTTTGTAGCTCAAAGACGTTTTCTTCATTTAAACGTGAGGAGAAGCGATTGAGTTGCGTGTTTTGTTGTCGATTCAATGACATTTTTGCTGGTTTTCTTTATCAAAATATGGTTTTGTTATAGAAAATTGAGCTTATTTTTCGAAAAAGTTTTTAGTTAGACGTTCATTAAACTCTAATGTTTCAAAAGAAACAAATTTGTAAAAATTATATAACTGTTTACCAGTTTAAATCGTTACTGTTTATTTATTTAAAAATTATATAAAATTTATATTCAATCAATTTTTCTATTCAATAAAAATGAAATTTTATGCTATAGAATAGAAAATGATGTATAAACATTTATTTCGATTTTATTTATAAATCTCAATATATTCGTTAGAATCATGCAGAGCAGTGTTGAAAGGATATCTCTCTGTATAGAAAACACAAAGAATAGTTTTTACGTAATCTTTCTGTCTTTCAAACCTGATAAAAAAAAAAAGAAAATAAATTTTATTGGCGAGTCTCCCTCAGGCACAAGCGTGTTTAACTTAAATACATCACTATCTGTAAATTAAAAGAAGATGAAGAAGAAAATAAAAAAGGAAAGAACGACGAATCGTCAAATAAAGCGAAGTAATCTTCGAAACTTCTTTTTATATTATCTATTGATTTAGCGAAGTAGCAACTGTTGGAAAGATTTCTACCATTTTTAAAATTACCAAAACATATTCTTAGGTATAAATTTGCATTAGACATTTTCAGGATATGCTTCCCTTTATTTAAAAAAACGAGAAACGTTTACATTAACTTGTTTCGAATGAGGAATAATGAGTGATTTTTGTACTTCTGAAAATGTTTAATAAATAACTTTGTATGCGATGCGGGTACTGTCCGTCCACCACCCACGTTGCATGCAAGTTGATACAGTTACTTATTTTTAAAACATGTTTATCAATAATAATAAAACATTTCAGATGTGTCAATTTGCATGCAATGTGGACTGTCTATCGACTTTGTTTCAGGACATCTTCGGAAGAAAAGAAAATTAATCATTACTTAATAAGGAATCTCTTTAGGTTATGTTTATATAAACGTTTCTCCTTGTTTAATTAAGAGAAACATGTGAAAATACTTGATTTCTAGTGAATATTTTTGTATATTAAGCGAGATGAGCGAAAATTATAACTTTTTGAACTTTTTCTGATTTACAAACTGATGTACATTTGCGCTAATTAGATAACGACGGAACTAAAGTTTATATCATTAGACGTGAAATCGGATATGCAATAATTGTAATTGCTTTGCACTTTATCGTAACCCAAACTACATATAATTGCAAAATCTATCAAGAGGCAACCAACCGTTGCTAGCAAATAAGCATATTGTTAAATCCGAATCGAGGACTCTTCAATCGTTCTGCTAGTGGTTCAGAATGTCGACCGCAATCATTTATATTCTTCAATACTTTCGGCTTAAATATTAAAAATAAATTGCACATTCTCAGTTAAATTTTTTCCGGATAAAAACTGAACGTATAAAATTTCTCTCGAGCTAAATATTTTAATGGTTTAAAGATAAGAAAGATTTTTCTGTAGATATTTCACTCAAATTCCGATCAATCACGTTATCGTCACGTTTCTTTCCCTATCGTCACTTATTTATTAATATAAAATGATCAATAATTCTTTGGCTGGTTTGAATAAGAGTGATCAGCATTTTGCGATGAGCATAAAAGTATTTTTGTCGTTCTACAACTCAATTTTGTTTGAAAACGTCATTACATAATTTTTAATGTGCATACTAATTTTAATCTCGATTAAAATTATAAAGAATTAATTTACTTAAAATAAAAAATTAGCCGCAACAATTGGGAAGAGTTTAAAATGTTATTAATTAACTTCTCTTTTACTAGAAAATAATTTATTAATTTAATAGTTGTTGATAAGAAAAAAGCTTATAAGAGAAGCATTAATCATTAAATGTTATCGCTGGAATCATTTTTCAATGCAAACTTTTTGAAGAAAAATTGCGCTAAGAAGGATATTATATTATTAAAAATCTTTATCCTTAATTTTACAAGAATATTCTGTTTAATTATTAATTTGGGGAAAAAATCTGTAGATCACTTAACGCATAACTGAAAGGAAAATATTTGATACTAAACATCGCTGTTGCGAAAAATATTTAATTTTAGAAGGAAAAAAATCCATAAATTCATGCAAAAATGTTACAGAGAAAAGGACTTATCGTGCGATTTATTCAATGAATATTTTTCATTTTTCAATTATTTTTGTTTACAGTAAAAATATATATATATCACGAGATTGTTTACAGTAAAAATATATATATATATATATATATTGAATGGAATAATTTCTTGCTATTCAGGCGTTCGCTTAACGAAATTCATGTAATGTTGTTGTTGTTCTTTCTTTTAAAATATTCGATAAATAAATTTACGTCTTGAATTCTCTTTCGACAATTGAATTCTTCTGATTTTATTACTTATTCGAAAACTTATTTTCTGAAGTTTATCCAATTAATTAAATGTCTTTTAAGCAAGCAAATCTTTCTAATGTTTATTTCATTGTTATTTAAATATGTTTTGTAGATAATAAACATACAAAAGCTGCAGCAGCTTTAAAACAGCTAGATTGAATCGCATTATCGATTGGATGTACGAGTAACATTAATAGAAACGTTTTGGCGACAGTTTATGTAAAGAAAAATCTAAATAAACTGGCTTAAATTGTTAAATTTAATCGTTTTAATGGCTTGAAATTTAAATATGATTGTAAATATTAAATAATTGCAATTTTTAAACCATTTTCTACAAAAAGTTGGTACTATATATTCACTTTGTCCGTCTGTACGTCGTCTGATTATTATCATGATATCTCGAGAACCAAATGTTATAGAGCACTCAAATTTTAGGTGATCATTCCTTTCTATTCAAGGTATATAATCGTGTTAAATGAGGATAATAAGTATTCTGCTTACAAGATGACTGACGTTAGAAATATTAATGTACCGATATCGCTAAAATTGTTTGCTGTATTTGAATATTATGATAATTTGAATAAATTTTAGACGTATTTTAAGTAATTATCTTATATAATTATTTTATCTGTATGTCTCTCTTATTTTATCTGCAAAATATCTCAAGAAGTGAATATTTTAGACAATCATTCCTTCTAATTTGAGCTATAATAATCTATGTGGCATTACAAAATGGCGACATCCGAAATTTTAAAAATTCTAAACATTTAAAATTATTTGTCGCACATGAAAGATATTTTACTGATTTGAAAGAGTTTTTTAATATAAAAAAATGGTAATATTACTATCCATCGATAAAAAAAAAAACTTTACTTACATTTATTTTCATTATAAACATGTGAGAGCTTTGAATTTTTGACATTTTTTTTTTTAAGATCGATTTAATAAATATCTCAAATTATTTAATTCACGTATTCGTTACATAAAATTAGCTCTAAAAATAAAAATATTTTACTTTTTTAGCGTATTTATGTATCAGGAAACACGAAATAAACTCCACCGAATCATCTCATTACAAGAGAGGTCTGTTAAATAATTTCGCATGTATACAGAAATTAAAAGTTTCTTTAATGAAAACGAAGCGCAGATTCTCTAGATGATAAATTCCGAATTTGGTAATTGGAATGTTTGGAGGTTATAATTACAACAAAATATTAAGATTAAGGTCGTAGATAATCATTTAAGTACAAGTTTCAACATCTGCTTCCTGTATCTGCCGAATACGTAATTCTGTCACCGAAAACTTAAATAGTTAATTAAATAAATAATTGTAAACTGTGTGTTAAACTATAAATTTTAAAACATTAAATTATTTTATTAAAATTTATTATTCCATTTTCTTTCTGGACGTAAGCAGTGAAGTATGCAAGAGTTATTATTTGCTTAATTGTGTATACACTACGTAAATATTTTTGTACATTTTTTTAAATACTCAAAAAATGTTTTTAAATATATAAAATTGTTTAAAGATAAATAATAAAATTCATGAAAAATTTTTAAAAAATAACAAGCCAAAAGTTGAATTTTTAAAAATAAAAATTATTATTATTATTTTTAACCTGTTATTCACTTTTTTACGTATTCTTTACAGCAGGAGAGTCATAAAAATGCTAAAAATATCGTTAAAAAGAGGAAAAATATTCTTAACTTGATTAAATCGCTATTTAAAAATACCTGAAACGAGTTCTTAAAAAGCTTACTCTCTATAATGCTCTCGAATTTTTATCCTCTATATGGATGGGATTATTGTATTCTTTCCTTAGATTCGGATTGTCTTCTTTTTTTTCTTTCTTTCTCCTCCTAATCATGTTTTATCACAAATTCTTTCTATCTAGAACGATTTCCTTTTTCCTCTTCGGAAAACTTTTTCTTGTTACGATGAAAAGAACTTCCACTTTGGGATTTCTCTCTTGCTTCTTCATTTCTGCTCTACGAGTTTTTATGTCTTTTCGTAGTGATACATTAGTAGCAATAGAATAAGTTCGCCATCATACACGGCTACAGTAGTCATCTCAGTAAACTTAAAACGGATTACTCCATTTTATATATACATATTTTATCTTAGAACATAACAATAATCCAAGTGTAAGCACCTGATCGACGACAGTCGTTTTCTATAGGAGGAAACTTCGTATAACGAGTTTACCTCGAGTACTTTAAGTCTATTGAAACATGCAGTTTCTATTAGTAAAACTAAAAAGAAAATGGTGTTCGAGTTAATCGATGAATATCAAATTTTAATTGGCTTTAATAGCAATTTTTCGTTGTGGAAACACGATAAAACATGAATAATTTATTTCAGAATCTTCGCATTTCTTTTATACGAAAGAAAGAAAAGACACTTTTTTCGATGCGTTTTAATCGATTGTGAAGCGATTATTTTCAACTTAATTACTATAATAACGTATTTAATTAAGTTTGGTACCTTACATAAATGATAATGAAGTTAATTACCGTTATTTGCCATAGATAGATCTGATGGTATTCGTGAAGATATTCCTAATTTTTGTCACGCCATAGATACTTGGAAAAGTAGAAAAGAAAGCCTAGTTAAGGCAAAATTGGTTCCTGAGAGTTATATTTATAACTTTTCTCTTTTGATTAAACTACTGTCTGTAATGTATCAAGATTACATGATATGTTATCAAGATAATTGTCGTTTAACGGTCGTATTGTTGATGGTTTTCGGAAAGATATTAAATTTCTCTTATTAGTTACTTTATCCATTAATTACTGTCTTTCATGGAAGAAGTCTTCTGACAGATATACACAGTAATGTTCTTTCAGTCATTCGTCTTGCTCGTATTAAAACAATCATTCATGAGTTCAATAAGTGCTACCTTCATATTTTTTTCTATTCGGATTATGGACAAACTATTTAATTTTAATTTTAGAAGTGCAAAAATTAAAAAAAAAGCAAAAATTTTGTTTAGAAATTCCCATTTCACAAGAATATTCCATATGAGTCTAATCTATTGAAAAAAATATACAGAGAAGGTAAACAAGTACTTTCGGCCCTTTCTAGTTTGTTCTGATTGAAAATATTCGTTTTGTATGTTTAAATATGCGATCTTGGAAAGAAATTTCCGCGCCTGTTTTTTATTTTAGAATTAATAAAAATTTGTCATCAGAATCACCTAAATGGTATAATCAGCATGTTGAATGTCATAAAAAAAAAATCTATTCAATAGTTGCCTAGTTATAAAGGGAAACCTCAAACGTTTAAACGTTCGCCATTTTTAAACGGATAAATCTACAGGATTAATTAATATTACTTCAAATTTGACTTTAATAGTTTGATTACTATGCTAAATATCATAAAAATAAATTAACTACTTCAAAAGTTACTAGGAAGAAACCTTTAAAATTTGAACATCCGCCATTCTTAAATAATGTAAATTAGAGAGTTAAATGATGCATATCCAGCTTATCAGTAATCGGTAAAACATCGCTGCCAAATTTTGTGAAGATATGCTAATTAAATCAAAAGTTATTAAAGAGGAAATACAGTCGAATGGACGAGCAGATAAAATGAATAATAATCTTATAAACTCCACTTTTCTCTGAAAAGTAGAGTTAAAACTTGACAAAAAGTATAGAATTAACTAAAATAAACATTATTCTACCAAGTATCATCGACTTTTTCAAGTTTATCTTGACTGAAAATATCATGTTTACATTTTTGTCGGTATTAACAGCGGTACAAATTCAACAAAGCCATTTGAAGTTAGTTACATAAATGTGACATTTTAAGAGAATGAACAAATAAAATTTGTTGGTTAAATTGTCTTTATATATTTATCACGCTTGAGTTATCTTTTATAATAGAGAAAAGTTGGTGAATGTCACGATCCCATTCCAATAATAACGAAAGTTGGACGTACAGTACGTTTAATACAACAAATATTGATGGAAATACTTTAAATTGTTTTCAGACCTTATCAGAAAGGATATAAATAAAACATTACGCAAAAAAATTTTCAGGTTATAGTGTATATACCGATACAGTGGGAAAAGTTTTAGTTGATAAACATTATACTTAACAAAAGTTCTTTGTTATCCATAATTTAGTTCCATAAAAACTTTTCCATTGCCTGCATCAAGGTAAAAAAAAACACAACAGCATTCCTTATATGGTTACATGTGCCAAATTCACTTCAATTTTCGGTAAAACAACCGCAACATCAAGCATCAACGTGCTACAGCAATAATATATATATATATTTTTTCAATTACAAAAGCTATTTTTTGGCAGAATTCCTGCAAAAATACTAACCTTCTTCATATGTAACTTAACGGCTATCTTTATTCTATTTTTTTGTGTGTATGTATTAAAAACAAAAATAGCGTATTAAGAATCAACAGCTATTAATTTTCCGACATCATTATTAATTTTTACAAAATGGCGAACGGTTGTAAAATATACGAGAAAAAAAAAATTGTTTTGGTAAGTTTGAAGTAATTTATTCAGTTCATTTGCATAATTACAAATTTTATTTTAGCCATTTATATACGCTTATCTCGAAAACAACAACCAAAAAATAAAAAAATTTGACGGCTCAACAGGACCTAATTACTTAATTGGCTATAAAAACGAAAAATTAAAGAAAACTTTACAGCATCTTATGCATTACACAATCGTAACAATTCTTGCGATTTCAGATTATTCAGAATCGATTATTTTCGTTTCGATATATAAAACTTTAATTCGAAAATATTCTCATGTTTATAATCCTCATGGGAGATTTTTGGATGTTTTCGGTTGTCGACTAAACCGTGACCACGAATTCGAATCAATGTTTCTAACTAATTTTATTTACTGTAAGCAAACATTGCATTTGCTTCTATGATCCTCGTATGCATTTTCAAGCCATGTCTATGGTACAGTACATTTATTTAACCTACGAGACAAAGTCAAGGTGAGTAGAGTGTTTTTTTCGAGTTAACTCGTTTAAAATAACAGCTTTTTCTGAAATATGACTTCTTCAAATGCATGTTTTTTGAGTATAAATCGTTCTTTTTGCCTTTTTTGGTATGCCAGTCGTGAAAACAAACAATTTTCTGCATTCTTCTCCTTTAACGTCATTTCTTTTAGTTCAGTGTAACTCTTTAAATCTTTATACTTACGTTTTTCTTTCTTAACCTGTTTTCTTTCTCTTGTGAGGTATGTTAATAGTTGTTTCGTGACGCGAACATTTTTCTTCATTTGCTTGAATTTATTAAACATTTTCATTAGAATATTAAAACACTCGCTCGACTTTACCAAATATTTTATTCGTTTCTTAGTCTTTCTCTGTGTTAAATTTGCTTCTACAGAATTTTATTCTTTTCATAGAAGCAGAATAAAGCACGCTGCAGTTATTTTTATCTGAGGTCGACATTCAGTCATCTTCAGTAACCATATTTTGAATATTCAGTATTCAATTTAAAGAACTATTCTTAGACTACAAAGCCAGTATTTTTCTTCTCTTATCGTCCTTTATAAGTATTGCTTAAATATTTTATTGCTTGATTTATTATAATTGCATCCCATTTAAGCTGGCGTTTACTTTTTATCTCCATTATTTTTTTCTTTATCCGCCATTAGCGTTTCCATTATAATGCTTACTTTCAACCCTTCCAAGTGTTTTTCTTTTGCTATTATGCCTTTATTTTTTTTTCTTCCTATATTTTCTTTAAACTATTCATTCCATCGTTATTAAAAGGAGACAAAAATAATAAAATAAACTCTGTTAACTTGCGAAACAAAATGTTCTCGTTCGGAAATTTATTAAAATGGCAATCGGTTTGAAGGATTTTTACAAATTTAAATTTTTATTTCTATTAATTTTGGAAAAATTAAAAAAAAAAGAAAAAAATATATATCCGAACGAAATTATAAAGCGGTTAATTAAGCGAAAATCGAATGGAACGGTTCCAACAATCCTTCTTTAATTAATTGTCTTCTATCTCTGCAATCTCTTAAATTATTACAATTAAATCGTGCTGATATAAGTATCCATTATCGCATATTTATCAATTCTCGAGTAAAAATTTGAATAGCCGTTTTCAAATTTACGAGTTACTTAATTCATTAGATAAACTTTCGTTCTCTTCATTTGTTTCATTTTTTTTTTTTTAATTTTTGCAAGTTTAATGAATGTCTACAGAATTTAACATTCTTATGTAATTTATCACTACATATTTTAATCTAAATATCAGTCGGTTGAATTTTTATGGAAGACAATTAAATATAAAGGTGATTACTTGTGATTATTGTTTAAAAATCTTTAATACCATAGATATCGTAAATACGGATGATAATGATTGTAGGAATGGGGACTTTAAACAACTCCATCACTGCAACCAGTCAGTGATCTATTGTGCACCCCCTAATAGGATCATCCCATTAAAAGTCCCGTCTTACGAAAGACAGTATCTTCTTCAATGAGATTATAAAAACATCTTCTTGTGCAAGAAAATGCAACCCTACAAGATCATATCTTAATCCTGAAAGGGCCACACATTCACACAAAATATGAAGAGGAATTTCATCTCTTTGATATCATCTACAGTTGGAACTATCAGCAATTCCAATTCGTGAAGATGCTTTTTAAGATGATAGTGCCCTGTAAGAAGCTTGTAACAATCCTAGCTAAATAGGTGATAATCAGAGCAATAGCATAATAATGATAGTAGAAACAATAAACAAGCATACAGCCAAAACATTAGAATAGCGTAGAATAAAATATTCTATTGCTACTGATCTACGCTACTCTAAGTTATTTCTTCTATGATCTATTGCTCTGATTATCATATGTATTTACGCTATGTATGTCTCAAGCAATAACAATATATTATTGCTTGAGATATACATAGAATCGTTCATGTTATTGCATGTTAATACATATCGTTCTATGTATTAACATACTTTGTTATAGAACGATATGTATTAACATGCAATAACATGAACGATTCTATAGAACGACATAATGACATGTTAGTACATATGATGACGATATAACGACATAACGATACGAAGAATAGAATAGAAAGAAGCAATAATATAGAACGATAGCATAAATATTGATATATTTTACTTCTCTACTTATTATACGTGTTAACAGTTCTGTGAAAGCTTACAAAACGATGCTTAAGAGTACAGCATTTAATACATCATTAATTTATTATATATAAGGTAACGCCAGCTGCACAAGCGATAAGTTAACGCAACAGAGCGATAGATCAATAAATTTTCGTTTTTTTATACAATCAATAATTAAATTTTGAAAATTTTATAAAACAATCAAGAATAAACTTGTTTACATTTAATATCATAAAAATAAATCTTAGAAAACTGTAATTTTTGCATAATGATTATTGCCGATGCAACTGTTCTTTCTGTGCAGAGAAACGAAAGAAATTATACGCTAGAGGCATTTACAGAAGCAGAGAATTGCTCTGCAAACAAAGACTAAATTTATTATCTAATTTTTTTCTTTTCTCTCTCGCTCAGGATGCGTAATTCTAGCAAAACAATTAATTTCTTTTTCTTTTTAACGTTACTGTGACGTCCGAAATTATCATATTTCGTAGAATTAATCACAAGTGCAAAAACTAAGTTTATGTTAACATATAATGGATCAACGTACAGAGGCTTAATCTTTGCTTAAGTTAATGAGGATTATTTCGCTGGAAAACAAGAGAGATATCAGTATATCTTAATTAAAATTCTAGAGAGAATCCTAAGGTTTCCTTAATTGAGTTTCGTCATGAAAACTTTAATGTAGCATCGAAAGAATAATATTTCTATAACTTATAACGTGTAGCGTGAGTAATTAAGATCTCATCTGATGAAACGAGTTATACATATTTAAGATCTTGTATCTTATGTTTAAACATTGTTAACTAGTTCATTAATACGTTTGATAATGAAATTTTCAGTCGCCTATTTTCTAATGACATTATATCGTTAACGAACGCAAAATTATCTTTCTTTTTTAATATTTTATAACAGATACCTTACTGTAACTTAATTATTAATAACGAATTAGACGATATTGTTCCTAAATTATTAATAAAATCGATACCGAATAATTCGATTTTTATCGATTTTCTTAATAAAAATCATCTTTTATTTACTGAAATATATTTAGAAAAATTATTATTATTATTATTAGAAAACTTTTCTCAGTTTAAATTTAGTTTGATAAAATTAGGAGAAACTTGGAAATTAATGCGTAGATAAATAATTTAAGTGGAAATTTTGTAAATCTCAGAGGAGAAAAGTTTTAAAACTTAATTGATTATATCGAGTTTCGTTTACAAAATTTACAAAACTTTGTCAAGTTACTACACCTTACCAAATTACGTTTAACGACTTTAATTAATTAAAATCAAATTTTTAAGAAACCAAGTAACTATTCAAATATTACGTGAAATTTTGCGAACGTCACACTATTGATCTTTAAAAAAAATATATATTTAACTGCTAGACATTTTTTAATAAAAAAAATGGTCTACGTATTCATTTCGTCTGTTGCTGTCAGTCCGAAGAATATTTAAAGAAACAAACAACACAGATCTTTCAAATTTTATTTATTGTTCCTTAGCATATAATTTATATAATTATTAATTTTGAGATTTGCATGTGATATTATTACAAGATGGCAGCCATTGGACATTTTAAAAAATATATATCGTTAAAATTATTAGTAGCATAAGAATGATATAATCATTCGAAATGATTTTTACGAACGTCAAACTGTTGATCTTCAAAAAGTATTTAGTTTTTTTAGCCATTTTTTATTAAAGAAACGCGTGTATTCATTTTGTCCGTTAGTGACATTCTGTTTTCTGACAATAACTCAAGAAATAAACAACGCAGATCTTTCAAATTTTATTTTATCGTCCCTTATTATGTAAGTTACATATTTTAATTTTGAGATGTCTATGTGATAGCGTAACTGGCAATAATTGAACTTTTGAAAATGTCCTACTACCGCCATCTTGTAAGATGGTCGTATTCTTTGGACATTTTTAAACGTCTATATCTAAGAAACTATTGATCGCACATGGATGATACTACATTCATTCGAAAGGAATTTTAGTGAAAAATTTGACCATAACGTTTCTTATCACGCTTGGAAGTTTATCCATATTTTTGAATATTAATTATAACTTTAGTAGATATATAAATTTGGATAGTATTTTCGTTAATTTAATATTTTCTGGTTAGATTCTGATTTAAAAATTAGAAAATAGAACATTGTTACATTAGAAAAGCATTTTTTGTTGTTAATAACAAAATAAACACTTAAGTTCTAGTCTAGAATAAATAAAACAACTGTAAAAATAATGCCAAACATAATTTGCCAATTCCTACGACATTATCATTACTCAGCTAGCCAAGTCGTATTGTTTTAAAAATGTTTTCCACACAAATTTTAATTACTTGTAAACATTTCTGCTCTATTTAATAATTTTACTTAAGTAGCGCGATTAAGAAGAATAATTCGTATAAAAATTAATTTTCGTAAAATCTA
The DNA here is from genome assembly GCA_000484575.1 of Olivierus martensii. NCBI lineage: Eukaryota > Metazoa > Arthropoda > Arachnida > Scorpiones > Buthidae > Olivierus > Olivierus martensii. Next base: position 16,732 of record AYEL01038602.1, read on the forward strand.
GTGCATGAATTATAAATAAAACAGTTTGGTATTTGAGTATGCGAAATTTTTACAGTAATTAAACCGAAAGTCTTCCAATAAAGAACTAACTCCTTTGTTTAATAACGCCAAATATTTTTTTGATTCTTGTGGGATTTATAAGTGATATTAAGGATATAGAATTGGAACGGTAGCACTTTCGGCAACAATCTTTATAGTTCTCTACTCCAGGGAACACTATATCTCTTCGTGTTTACATTTGTCACATTTCTCAGAGGATTTGATACCTGATCTTGCAACTTCAGTTGTTAGTTACCTTCTCCAGTATGGACACTTTTCGGTAATCTACTTTCATACTTACTCCTAGAAAATTTTATGATTTTTATCGCAAATAATCGATAAATTTATATTAGTTATAGATAAGTGAGAGTTTTACGATTTAGAAGACAATATTTTGCGAAAATAAGAGTTAAGTATGGCTATAAAGACATAAAACGAATAGAAGACGTAAATTTACAAGCCATCGCAAAGTTGCATAATCCTATAATTAATGGTTTCTTTAGAAATTCTTCGATTTCTGTACGAAATATAGTGACCTTTCTATGCTTAGTGCCAAATCGCTTGATAAATGGTGGCCAAAAGTAGGGAATTTTTCACAGGAAAGTGTCCACGTCAAATCTTTAAAGAAAACTTTTGGATATTCTAACTCGATATTTTTTTCCTCAAAATTTTTCTTTGTTTAATGGATTAAATTACGGAATAAATTAGTATTTTTAATATTTTAGAGGTTATTTTTCATCCTCACGCTTCTATTTAGTAGCAGAAATGATATTTATTCCGCTATTAAACAGAATTCTTTATTGTTAAATACCTTAACAATAATGAATTCCGTTCGATTGTGTTTCCGCATCTATCAAAATCACTAATAAATTTAAAGTATTTCTAAAACTGTAATCTAGTAAAACGGTTTATAAACGATCATTCTAACCTTTAAAAAAACGTTTTTAATATACGTAAGTGTCTAACATTAGCTATAGAATGCTATACTGAGTATCGTTCCCAGTCCCGCTAATGCTTAAATCAATTCAAAATGGCCGCCTTAAAGACGATCCGCTCGTTCGCTTAATGTTAAACAATAACTTTAAATGGAAAACGATATTAATAAAAATTGAAAATTTAGTTTTATTTTTATATAAAAAAGAAATATAAAATAATTTATCGGCTTTCGGTCATTCAGGTGATAACAGTTCTTGTTGGTAAAATGTTTTCATCCAGTACAGTATGCATTCCGTATTTAGATACACGGAAAGATTGCGTATAATGTAGTTTATATATATATATATGATTTATTTTGTGTGTCCGGATGCCAAATGGTCTCTCTCTCTCTTCCTTGGCATTAAATAATGCTGGAAAAACCTGTAGCCTTCTAGCTAGACGTGCAAAAATCGAAACAGGAAGAAGTGTCGCTTATAATATATATATATATATATGATCGATAGTAGAGAACTCAGACTTAGTAGTTGCTGAACAAAAATATCGATGGATAGATTCAAACACATACAAATAAAACAGAACTTTTTGATATTCGGTTAAACTTTATAAAAAGCATTTTCGGTGTTGCTAAAGTTGTCAATATTGAAAGAATTTTATACTAGCAAAAGAACCTATTCAATTTTTCTCTGGATCGATGAAAAACCCGAGAATTCTGTTATAAAGTTTCAAAAATTATATTATTTTTTTATTTTTAGTTTCTATTTCATTCCTATATATATATTCTTTGTTTAGATTCTATATATGCATGTTAAACTTTAGCAATGCACTTAAAATTCATGATACATGTGATTTGCAATTTTGTTCTTATAGCGATAGCGTGTCGTCTTCAAGGTTTCAGTATGTCGAGAATGAGTCTGAGTCACGTAGCTGGCATCTGATTTATCATAAAATCCTCCTACCATTTTTTTGTAAAATAAAAATAAAAAATATTAAATCGATATAACAGAAAGTGCTATGTCTATATGTTAACACGATTTATATTTCAATTGTACGATTAATCGATTAAAAACAGAATTTATGCTTAAATTATTTTTTGAAAATCTATTAATCGTATAATTTTTATGCTTAATTTTTTAAATCGATTAATCTTATAATTATTTTTTTATTTTTGAATTTATTTTCAGTCAGTAGGGTGCCAACTACAAAATTGCTTTTAAAAAATAAAAATTGTGATGATCAAACGTGTAGCTTAATTTATATTAATATAAATAATTTGCTGGAGTAGTTTTAAAATTCATATTTAAGAAATGTATTATTTAATTTTAAATTAAAAATACTGTTTTTTTTTTTAACTTTTAATCCTTATTAAAGTATAAATTTCTGTTTCTGTCAAAAATTACGACTTTCAGTAGGAAAAAAAAAAAACTTCACGTTTGCATTTTTATTTTCATAAAGTAATATTGTGAATTTTTAGATACCCAGGACAAAAATTATAAAAAAAATTGTTTGAATAATATTTACTAGTCTGTTTTCTGAAAGGTTTTAAGTTTTCCTTTTTATGATCTTGTTTCTTCTTACGTGCCAATTATTTTAAATATAAAAAAGATCACATCTTGCATTTACATTTTTTAAATAACATAAAAACTGAATAATAAGTATAATTTTATTTCTTTAAATTCACTTTTAGTCTACTTTCCAAAGGAAAGTGAAGATTTTCAAGATCGTGTCCGATATCTATATTTCCCATTAATAATTTTTGAACTAATCAAAAGATTTTCATGAAATTTTATAGCAATATTCCGTAAAACGTAATGTCGAACCACATCATTTAATCCTCAAACTTCAACTATTTAAAAATGGCGGACGTTCAAATTTCCGGGTTGCTCTCTTAATATATTCTGAACTGTTTATTAGATTTTTATAAAACTTAGCATGATAGTCAAGTCGTTGAAGATGATATCGATGAAACACAAATTAATATTTTTCCTTCGATTATTTAAAAATGAAGGACGTTCAATCTTCAAAGGTTTCTCCCTAATAACTTTTGAACTATTTAATTGATTTTTATGAAATTCATCAGATTAGTCGGGCTATTAAAATAGAATTTGGGATAGTATTAATTAATCCTATATATTCATTCGTTTAAAAATGACGGGCATTCATATCATCTGATATTTTTCTGTAATAACTGTAGAATTATTTGGCAAATTTTTATGACACTCGGCATAGATATTTTGCAATCGAATGCGAGTTTGAAGATATATATTTTATTCCTATATCTTGTAATAATTCAAAAATATCATGTTCGTTAAAATAGACGATTAATTCTCTCTAGAACATTCTGTGTCGAGAGAGATGGACTCGAGTTTAAATGGCACTCACAAGACAGTTATGCAATAATAAGATATTTTCACTGATATATTTACAGAAATACGCCTCCGTATTTAATAATATAGTGTTTTTCTTATCTTAGCTAACACCCGGTTACTCAAAAAACCAACACTTTATTTAACTGCTCCTCCAGAACTTTTCTTCTTACTCCACACTTCTCCAGAAGTAATCAATACAAACAGAAACGTTATTTCTGAAGTTCAACATATTCTCTATAATAAACTATCTTAACTTTATTTAACATTTTTTCTTGCGGATATTATTAATACATTTAAAATCTAGAAAAAAAATTCTTAAAAATATCTTCTTCAATCCATAGATTTTTTTAATTAGAAAAACAAGGGAATTTGCAATTTTTTCCTCACTTTAAACCAAACGGATCCGTGAATTAAAAGTTGAAAAAGTGTACATATTTTGTTAAGCAAAAAAAAAATAAAGAGTTTAATAATAATAATACTGTATATAAAAAAAAAGAATCAAAAGTGTAAATTGTAAAACCTCTAAATAGCATTTTGCGTGATTCTTTTTACGTGATAGAATTTTTTATTTATTTATTTTTAAATTGTATATTTGTATATTTTATAGATAAACAAATAAACACACACATTTATCTAGCGAAAACAGAAATTCGCTTTAGCAGATTTGAAAGAAGTGCATTTTTATAAACGGGCTTAAAAATACATTTGAACTTTTATTTTTTATTTTAAAGATAAAAGTTTATAAAAAAAAGAATTTAATATTCGTGTTAGATATACACGCTAATATAGAATTGCAGAAGTAGTTTTTTATTTATTTTTTTCACATTTACTCGATGCAAACAGTTTTAGCGAATTTGCTGCGAACTATCAATTTTTGGAAGTGCATCTGGAACATTATTTTAATAATTTTTTGTTCGTATATATATATTTATATATATACAAGTGCAGACTAAATTTAATTTAAAAAAAAATAATGATGAGGTAAAAACTTATTTTTACATAACCTGATCAATTTTCCGAATACATTTTTGGATTGATTTAAATGAAAAAAATTCGCAAGAATGTCAAAATCTCGTTAAAAATTCTAGTTAATATAACCGAACCGAATTCCTAAATTTTTCTCCTTCTCGATCATTTTTGTATGTCTGCATTTCTCAAATTGATTACTTCTTAAAAGTAATTTAGGTTCCCAAACTGCTGAATTCACGAATCATAAGAACAGAAAAAAGTAATAAATTACAGAAACCTAATATAACCTGTCATAGACGATCCTACTCGTGATAGATTGTTGTTAAAGGAGATTAGAGTTCTCACCTTTACGCAAGTTAGAATTTTTCTTCTTCTCGCATAAAATAATAATAAGATAATGAGTTTATCCGATTCTATTTATATATAATCACTAAATAATCTCATAGAACAAAAATTTTGAGTACAAAGTTTAAAATTTAAATTCACAAAACTTAAGCTGAGCTTAAAGTTATTAATGCCGGATTCCTGGGAGACTTATGATGGAAATACTTAAAGGCTTTGTGGTAAAAATGAGAAAATTACTTGATAGTATTAACGTTATCTTTCATATTAACGAAAAATTGCGATAAATTTTACAAAAATTTTTTATGCCCGTCTGATATATATAGTACGGTTCTTCTTTGCAGTAAGTAAAAATGAGATATTTTAAAAAATAATTTTAAGGTAATTTATCTTAATTTTATAATTTTTTCATTCGTATAACAATCAAAATCAATAATAACACCACACTTTCTATAAAAATTCGGCTTATAATGTGGAAAACTGCAGAAAATCGGAGAAGTCAAATAAATTTTGAGTTTGTTACAATGCAAAAAACAACAAAAAATAACATTTCTTCCCTCCTCTATGCACTGAGAAAAAAATGTGACCATAACTTGAATCATTTGGCAGTTTTGTGGACAAAAAAAAAATACTATTCTACATATTATTTCTTTAAATTTTTTTAAAATAGTTATATTTTAAGATTGCATTTAAAATGCATAAAAGAAGGCAGAATAATAAAATTACACAATTTATATCTAGAATTATTACATCAGAAGCAATAGGTTTTGCCATATCTCTGAAAATATAACCAAAAAAAATTTTTTTTTGAATATAAATAGAAATTTTGGTGTAAAGTAATAAAGAAAAATAAAAAAATACGACGAGAGTCTCAAGATATTCATACAAATGAATTGTTTTTCTTTCTTTTCTTTTCCTCTTACAAATATATGGAGATCACTAAATCATTTATTTTCTTGAATGTAATTCCCCTGCAAATGTTTTTGCATAGAAAATTATTCAATTCAAAATAATTTATTTTACTCTAACAAAAATTGCCTGTCACCTAAATTACTTAGAAGGGCTTATGTGCAAAAAAAATCATCAAAAGAAGCTTTTCGTACATTAAAGCCGATATTAACTTGAACCAAAATAAACAACGATCGTTTTGCTAAAACAAGACGGTTTAATACAATAAAAACAGAACATTTTCATTAAATTTATCGATCCGATAGATAATTTTATTGATATAGCTTGCTAATGTATAAAAAAAAAATCCGATAAATCGTCCAGAAAATTTTCTCTAACATATACATATCATAATGGACATTTTCCCATCAAATAGAAATAGAATTAATATTTTTGAAGAAGAAACAATAAAATATTCCTCTTGCAACATTGTTGTTGATATAAATCATGATTAAACAATTAATTTCGTTAATTTTTACATTTAAAAGTAAGTAGTTTCGCAGTTAGCGTGGTGCACGATGATGATGGTGATGATGATGTTATTTTTATAGCATTATATTTGCACCTTTAAATAAATATCATCAATGGTATCAGAAACTTAACAAATCGATAAACTTTTATCGGGAAATCTTACTTTGTTCAACAAGTTATGTTAAAAAGAGGTGAACTGAGTGAATTTCCTTGTAACTAGAAGTTTTTATGGCTTAAAAATTGGATTTACAACTCAGACAAACCAAATCGCTGGTTTGCAACAAAGTTACTGCAACTATTATTACGTTTATTAATTAGAATATTATATATTTGAATAATTGTGACGTATATTATACATGTATCCACTATATAGAATTAACTAATTATTAATTGCAGTCTCATGGAAATGGATCATTTGCAGTACAGAATTTTAAACTAGAATGGTGATAATATCGAATAATATCTACGAGAAATTGCTAGCATTGTAAAGTAGAAATAAATTGTTTTGGATTAATTTTTATTTAGATTAACGCGGAATTTATTTTTATTTTTCAAATTACTGAAAGACCAACTGGAATATTTGATAACTTTGATAATTTTATTAGAAAAAAAAATTATTTTTATCAAATACTTTTTAATTAAATCTGTATTCGTTTTTTCTCTTATGTTAATAAATTAAATATTGGATAAAGCAAATTTTTACTGTTCTCTATTAATAAATTTCGAAATTTTTCGTGTAAAATGTAGTACAGTTGTTTCTGGAATTAAAAATATAAATTTATTCGTAATGCAGAGCTACCAAACACACTGTATATAGCAATGGTGGCCAAATTGCGGCTCTTTTTTACCCTCAATGTGGCTCCACAGCATGAGATTCAATAGTTAATATGGAGCAAATATTTACTTAATTTTTAAAAATAATATATTTGTAATTTGTTTGTTTATTGTAATGTAGTATGCATCTAAATGAAATAAATGCATGTAAAATATATAATAAATAATTTTGAAGCCATTATTAATATTAATCGAAAAACTGATGTGGCTCTCACTGACTCAAAAAGCTGATTGCGGTTTTCAAGTATTTGATATTCTCCTATATGGCTCTTAATGACATGAAGCTTGGCCACCCCTTGTATATACTATATTATGCTACGTATCCAATATTGCATATGTTTGACCATTATAAATTTCTTATTTCAGATATTTTGATCCAAATACCCGATTATAAAGCGAGAATTTTTTATAGAAACTTTGCTATCTTGAAATATCGCGATAACCCATAAAATAATTATTTAGTTTGTAACGTCTATTGCTAGACAAATTTTCTATCGTAATGTTTAAAATTCTTGTATAATTTTTGAAATTTTCTAAAATTTCATAATAAAATGGCATGCTTTTGTCCTCGGATGTTCGCAATTCGAGAAACTCAACGAATGATTTCTTCATTTAGGTAATTTTGATAAGTTTCCAAATCTCTTCATCTTATTAGAAATGCTACATAACACAATTAAAATTCTTTAGAAAATAATTAAAAATAAAAACGATCTTTTCACGCTTCTTTGAATTTCATTGTTGGATTTAATACATAATAAAAGAGGCATAAAATTCATCAATAGTAAGAAACGTTATAGCCACTTAAAAATTAAATTAAATTAAACATGAGTATAAGATCTTTTATGTACTGCAAATAATTTTGATGTTATAGAAATTTCTGAATTTTTATCAGTCACCATCTTGTAATATAATCATGTTTAGACTTCAAAATTAGTAGATGTATATGTTAGCGGCAAAGTAGGAAAAGCAGGCATTGTATAGAATGCCTGGCGTTTTTAGGCAAAGTTAATATTATATATACTTTCCATAGGCATTGTATATAATACCTAGGCATTATATAGAATGATAGATGCTATTTAGGCAAAGTATTAAAAGAGAGTCATGAAATCAATATATGAAAATACACGAAAGATGTTAAATTAATACTTATTTGTGAAAATTAAAATATAAACTTTAAAAATATCAATAATTTTGTCAAACAGGGTGCAAAATATAATTGATTCATTCTCTCTCAAAAATAAAAATAAAAATTATTTATCTGATGAATTATATTTTGAGCAGATTTTAGGAATATTTTTTAAGTGAGCTGAACAAAATCTTACGCATTTTTTTTAAATTCTCTGCATATTTTTCCAGGAAAAATCAAAATCTGTGAAATTTTTTTGAATGATTTACTTTAAACTGTTTTTAAACTAATTATTACGATTGGCTATATCTTCATCAATTATCAATAATAACAGTAGAACCTTCGATAACATTCCTGGTAAGAACAGAATTAATGATTCTAATCATTAATTCTGTTGAAAATTACATCAATCCACTTGTTGAAATCACATCATTTTAAAAAATACTCACTTGTTATTCTGGAAATTCCATTTATACTATATAACTCATTTCCTATGGCTAAGATCTTCCGGTCTTATATTTACGTTAAAAATGCGAGTTTCATCTATTAATACTTCAGTACTACTATTCCAAGAGATAAAATAAAATCAATTCATTTATATTCAATTTTTCCAAAAAATTTTTTCTTTTTGTGGATCTTTTAAAAATTAGATGTTCGAAGGCTAGGGTGTAAAAGCTCAGCCATAATAGTAAATCTAAACGATTATTCTTCGTTTATTAGTCTTTTCATGATTTCATTTTGCCTCAACGCAGGGCCAGATTGGTGTAATCGATCCAATTGGCTTAGTTCCGGCATTGAGCGGAAGTATTTTATACTTTGCCTAAATAGCATTTATCATTCTATATAATGCCTAGGTATCATATACAATGACTAGCAAAAGTATATAATAATAATAATCATTTCATACTTTTCCTAAAAACGGCAGGCATTCTATACAATGCCTGCTTTTCATACATTGCCGGTAACATATATATAAAACTTGGATAAAAAGAAACGAATACATGAAATGTTTTGTTCTTTGATTATTTTATACACCGAAAAAAAGTTTTCATAGTGTCATTGTTTAAAATTTATTTGAAATATTTTCAAATAATAAATGCAACAAGTAATTTCAGAATTATCAACATTTTAATGTTTACTATCATTATTCTGATATTGAACAGCAACCATCATCTTATAAAACATTTCTATTAATAGGCATGTATACAACTATGTTCCGACAAATAAATGGATGTGAACACAAAGGAATAAATATCAATGGAGAGTATCTCAAATTACCTGAGATTTGCAGTTGACATAGTACTGTTTGCTCAAATACCGAATGAACTATAGGAAATGCTAACTGACATCATGATAGCGAGAAAATAGGACTGCAAATGAACTATGAGAAGAGAAAGATAATGTTCAACACAGAAGTATATCCAGAACCAGTGACGATAAAATATCGGACAATTGGAAAGGTGGAAGAATACAAATATTTAGGACAAATAATCACAACATAAGGAGAACAGATGAGAGAAATTCAACATAGGGTGCAATTGGGATGGCGTTCATACGGCCAATATGGTAACTTCCTAAAGAACAATAAGATTCCAGTATGTCTCAAACGGAAACTCCTCAACATGTGAATACTATTAGTAATGACGTATGGCTGTGAAATATGGATCCTTACAATGAACAGAAATTAGTAAAAACCCAAAGAAGCATGGAAAGATTCATTTTAGGATTCAGCAGGAGGGACCGCAAGACCAACACATAAGTAAGATAACAAACCAAAGTAGAAGACATACTGATAGCAGTTAGCAGTAGTAAATGGCGTTGAGCAGGCCACACAGCGAGATACAGTGATAACTGAAGGACAAAGAGAATTACAGAATGGCATCAAGGCAAAGGAAAAGACAGCCTGGCAGGCAATATAAACGATGGAGAGATGATATAAGAAAAGTAATTGGTTCCCAGTTGATGCAGATTGCACAAGATAGGTACATCTAGAAACAAAAGGAAGCATATATATTAAGCAATGGATGAAATAGAAGTGCAGAAATGATATAACTATGAATCTTGGCTTATAATGAATAATTTTCTAAAACTTTAATTCTCAGCATTTTTTTCGAGATTTTTTTTGCGTACGAACGGATAATGTCAATATTTGTAATTTTTGTAAGAAAAGAAATAGCTAAATACAGACACAATCATCTGTTTAATACAATAATTTAGGATTGTTGCATACAATATATATTGCTGCATATATAAAATTCAATTCTTCTTTCTCAGAAAACAACTCGATAACATACGCAACGAATCGTATCTATTGAATAGAATTCGAAGAAGATATATGCATCATATTTTCATATAATAATTAAAATCGGATTAATTTACTGCAACAGTTTATCGATTTCTGACGATAGCTGGTATAATTACATGCAACATCGATAATTATAATGCCACATTAGAATCGAAGTTCATCTTGTAAGATATCAGTGAGAAAATTAATATTCAGTCATGCATGTTGTGTCAATTATAATAGATATTATTGTCATTCCGATAATGGTTAACAATAAAGGTAATAATTAAAATTTAAGTTAATAATAATAATAATAATTTTTTAACACATCACTTAAAGTACGAGTGGATCAAAACATGGGTTTAGAGAATGTTTTTTTAATTAATCCGCTTTTATACGTTTCTACTTTTTTAATTTTTTAGGAAAAAAATAATAAGTTTAAGTGTAGTTTCGGCAACGAGAGAAAAAAATTAATAGCAGCTTCTATTCATAATGGAATTTTTTCTTGTTTTTTTTTCCTTTCTTTCTTCTTTCTTAAAAGGATACAGTCCGATAAAAAGTTTATTCATTGTTGAAAATTTCTTAACGGAATTGATATCTTTTATTTTATTTTATTTTTTTAACAATAAGAGAGAGTAACAAAAATTACTTCTTTCACTTCAACTGTACTTCAAACAAATCGACGCTTGGCCAGAAATGATTTTGTTCAATGACTTGAGAAACTTTTAAATTGCACTTTAATATCTCAGCAGCTGCAACAATAAGGAAGCAACAAAAGCCATCTGCTGCAATCGGATTTGCGTTATAAAAGCAATAATTCCTCTTAATCAAAATTAAAAGCAATCTATCGAAAAAGGATGATAATCATTAATAAAACTCACGATGATTTCACTATCTCTTCAATACAGTAATTTATATATATATTTTTTTTTAATTTAATGATGTGTTAGAATGATTATTGCAACGATTCCAGTAAAAAAATTTCGTGATGATAATCATTAATAAAACTCACGATGATTTCACTATCTCTTCAATGCAGTAATTTATATATATATTTTTTAATTTAATGATGTGTTAGAATGATTATTGCAACGATTCCAGTAAAAAAATTTCGGAATAATAAATCATTTTTATGATTACGGCATATTGAACATTTCATTTTGCATGGTGAGATTCCTGAATTGAAATTTTATATATTCCAAAGTTTCCATCAATATTCTATATCAATATTAATGGAACCTGGAAGGAAGACCTTTAGCTTTTTTCTCTTTTTTTGCAAAATAAAATAGACTTTTTTCCCTCTTGGTTTTTATATATTTTAATATTTAAGAATAAAATTCGCTCGAGTAAAATGCATGTATGGATTCATTTCGAACGATAAAAATTACGTCTGAGACTAATCAGCTTGACAAAGAAACGGGAAATCGTTTTTTTCTGTACTGTAGAATGAAAAGAAAAATTATTTCTTCCTGAATAAAACATCAATTTTGGTGGGAAACCACCATATATCTATAGGCGACAACTTTAGAGCATATAGAAGATTTTAACATAAGTATGCTTACTATTAAATATTTTTTTTTATTAAAACGATGGTCTTGCAGACAAATCTTTATGTACCAATAGCTAAATTATTTAACTGTTTTATTTATTAATATTTTTTAAATTTTATTTATCATCATTTTCGATAGATTTTATGACAAAAAGAATTAAGTAAGGTAATAAAAATATGTGTGATTTTTTTGCCTTAACTTCACTGTAAAAATAAATATACTCAAGCTTTTTTAAGTTGGCTAGAATGTTGTCTAGAGTAGGACAGAATATATAGTTATATATTCAACATTCTAGCCAACTTTTGATCAACAGTTAATTACTGTATATAAAATTACCTAGAGATTTAGTTACAAGTTTACAATTTTATGACTGATGCAATTTCTTACCTTAAACATTCTTCCATAACCATTTAAAAGCTAAACTTTTATTAGTAAAAATTTCAAGTGGCAAGATTCTTATGTTATCAGTTAGTTAAACATATCAATATATTTTATCGCTCAAAAAATTAAAAATTTTCGAATTTTAATTGCAACGTATCATTAAGTTCAGAGTTATAAAGTTGCTTTAATGTCGTTTTTATGTTTTGAATCCCTAAAGTAATGTCTTTTTTTTATACTATACCTGTTCAAACATGTCTCAGCTTGTCCAAATTTGAATTTTTTAAACTCATATCATTGTAAGAGCGTTATTGGTTGAAATGGCGAATATATACTTGATTAAATTAACAAATGATTTATCTTTTATATTTTTTCAAAACTTAATACTAAAAACGACATTACTTTTCGGATGACTTGATAATTAAAAAAAAAATTTATCTTTCTAACTCTTCGATACTTCATATTATTCTTATATCCAGTTAGGTAATAATTCATACACGAAGAAAGAAGTTTCGCAATATATTTGCATAATAACTATGCAATTGGCATCGCCTCATAACTGTCAATCGAGAGTTTGAAGATGATAAATCATCTCAATATTCTTGTCCCTGTGCAATTTTACAAAAAAAAACCGCATCGATCGGTTTTTTCGATTTACAATAACACAATCATAACATTATTTAAGCGATCGATCATTCGCCCTTTGGGAAATTTGAAAGAACTGATGTTCTAGATACAAGCAAAATAGCCTCGCTAATAGATAAATAACTTTGTCTGAACTGAACAATTTCTTTTAATATAAAATTATCAAATTTAATCTTTACCATATCTTTTTAAAAAAAAAAAAAACTCATTTCTCAGCTGTGACATTACCTAATGAATTGCAAAAACAGAATAATTGAAGGTAATGTAAACTTATCTTTCGACTTTGCTTGTTTAAAATCTTGATATTTAAAACAATTCGGAGGTTTTCTCCTTATTCAATGCGATGTGACGTCTCAGGCACTTTTGTTTGTTTGCTGGATGTACGGAACGATTCTTACCATCTGTAGTAGACAGTTCTCTATTACCACAGGAAAATTTAAAAGCAAAAGCAATGATTCATTCATTGTCTAGTAGAAGCTTTAAGAACATTAATAATGTGTTAAAATAGCATAATTACTTTCATAACAATATTTCTAAGCAGATTTTCTGAAATCTCCACGTCTGCAACAATATTCGAGTGCAAGTTCTTGATGATGTAGTGAGTTTAATCATTAAAAATCATCAATATTTTAGAAACTCTTAAATTTATCATGAGAAGCACATGATGATGATGTATTTGTAATCATTTAAAAACCATTATATTTAATTTTTAAGTGGCGTTGTTGCAATTAAAGAAGAATATATCAAAATTTACTTACATCAGTGGTCTAACCGAACTATAGAAAATCAAATTAATTAAAATAATTACGTAAGCAAATTAATTTATTCAGATAAGCAATCGTATAAATGATAATCTAATGCCTTTTATTTTCCTATCTGTTATCCTTAAAATTTTTGTATTTAAGGAAACCAGATAGCTTTACAACTACAGGATAAATGTGTGTGTCTTGGTAAATGTGAAAATATTAAAGCGTGAATCACTCGTGGCTCTCACTATTAGAAGAGAAAAACAAAATTAGCGAGACGTTAATATTTTATCACAATTAAAACTATTAAAAAGTTTAATATAAGTAAAACCATAAATTACAAAATTTAATTGTAGCAAGACGAAATTGCATATTTATGCTACGATGTCTTTATTTTTTCAGGCATTAAAATGTCGAAAATATGAGTACAAATTGTGCAGAAGTGTGTTTTTCGATTAGGTGGCTTTTGCAGACTTCACCAAATACCAGAAAGAAGAGTTTGTTAGCAAGAAGACGATCGATTGAACAGGTAAGAGTAGTGAATAAACCAAAGCAATGTTTTCTCATGTAACCGTACAATTTGGAGTTTTAACGTCGTTTAAAAATGTTTTTAAAAATTATAACAGTAATTTTTAAACACAGAATTATTATATTAATTTTCGTTTTATCCACAAATAATTTTTATAGTAAGCATTGAAGGATATTTAATAAAATGCTTACGAATATTTTATAAAAATTTAACTTTTTTCTACTGAAAAAATTATGCTTAAAGATCTTAAAATGCATTTTTAGTTTATTTTTATACACTAATAATAATAATAGTAACAAGTTTGTTTTATAGAAGAATAATTCGAAAAATTTGAGAAAATTTGAGAGAATAATTTATAACCTACCAAAATTATTTTTATATTTTAAAAAGTTACTTAATTTGAATAACTTTTAATGTTTAGCGAATTACATTCATACGAATATTTAAAAAAATAAAAAAAAATTCTTTTATTCACTTTAAATAATTAATCTCGGAATATAATGGAAAAGCAAAGTAATAATTTATTCTAGTTGAAAGAAAAGTTTTTCTTTTTGTTAAAAAGTAAAAAAGATAAAAAATAATTATTAATTTAAGTTCAATTTTGATTAACTGTAAAAATATATCTTATATATTTTTATTTTCCTTAAAGGAAGAAACTGAAATGTTAAATAAACTTTAATGTTAAATATACGGGACTAGTTATAAAATTAAAAGATGATTGAAAATATTTTATATTTATAGGAAAGATAATAAAGAAATTGTTTCAGAAGATTAAAAACTTCAGAAGATGATTGAGTTTGATCCTTTTGATCCCCGAAGAATGAACTAAATAAATAAAAAATTATATTTTTGATTCTTTCCTTTTAGAATAAGAGGAAAACAAATAGAAGCATGAACCTTATATATGTTGACATTCACTCATTCATATTCAGGCTGAAGTTTCGCATGACAGCTTTCCAAATCAAAACATAACTACAATCGATTTGTTATTTCCCTGGACACATTATTCGATATCTCTGTGGTAATGGTGTCGTCAGAAGTAGCATGAATACCGAAATTTACTGAAATTTTCTGGAGAAAATTTCTCTCTTTTCACTATAAGCTCTTCTTAAAACGTAAAATGGACTATTTTCTCTCGAAATGTTATTACCCTATAATATTTCTGCAATATTTTTCCAAAATAATGAAAAATAATAATAATATTTTATATATTGAAACACTATGAGTAACTATCTCGTAATGTATAATAATAAAAGAAATAAAAATTATCCTCACTTAAGTGTATACAGTATAACGTTTCTTGATATAGTATTTAAAATATGCTCATAGTAGATAAAAATTTAAAAATATAAATTTAATATTAATAATTGCAATTTTTATTGTAAAAATTTTGATAATTTTAAAAATTTTATTTATATTTTTTATGTGTAAGCTATAATTAACAGAAAATGTTCATAATTTTTACTAATGATTTTATTTTATATATAATAATAAAAGACAATATTTATCTATCTCTAGCATTTTTAATTCCTCAGGAAAGGGGAGTGGGATTTTAAAAATTTGGCAGCACGTATAGCATGGATGTAGACATTTTTAATGCTAAACGTGGTCAAAAATCCATCTGGAATCTCAACGAAATTTATCCATAATCTTTCAGATTTTTGTTTCAATTTGAGTATTGCTGAATCCATCGATTGGCCAAAGATGACGTCATCGGATATGCGAAGCCATCTTAACATCACTATGATCTCAACCACAATATCATGCTAGGTCAGTATGCTGTATCATCAGAGATGTGACGATACTGATGGAATAATGAATGCGGATGGGTCACGATGACATAACAATGAGTAACGTCACGATACGTATCACTATGGAATAACAAGATTGCCCATAAAATCAGGTTATCCCAAAATTAATGTCTTTTTTATACTGTACTAGTCCAAACATGTCTCAGCTTGTCTAAACATGAATTTTTTTTAAGTTTTCACAACGTTGGAAGAGCTTTATTGATTCAAATGGAGAATATATACTTGATTAAATTAGCAAGTTGATTTATCTTTTATATCTTTTCAAAAGCTATAAACGACATTACGTTTGGGATGACCTGATAAAATTATATGCCAGAATGCCTGAACTATAGTATACTTTACAAAATTATGCATTATTTTGTTAGTTGAACATCAACAAAGGATGCATTATATAAATGTTTTGAGAATATATACTTGATTAAATTAGCAAGTTGATTTATCTTTTATATCTTTTCAAAAGCTATAAACGACATTACGTTTGGGATGACCTGATAAAATTGGAAAAAATTATATGCCAGAATGCCTGAACTATAGTATACTTTATAAAATTATGCATTATTTTGTTAGTTGAACATCAACAAAGGATGCATTATATAAATGTTTTGAAGCGTCCTTAATATGATCATTTAAACAAATTCCAAGATATATATATTCACAAGTACATTAAATATCTCTATTTTTTTCTATCTGCTCGATTCGTTTGATATTCTCTTAATGGCCTCAGTAATTCGGTAAATGAATTCTTCTATCAACTGTACTGTATATTATTCTTCATAGAAATTGCTTACATCTGTTGTGCTCTCAAAATCCGCAACATCTGACGTCCAACTGTTGAACTATAATATAACTTAAACGACTATCTGTTGATGCATAATCGATTTATATTATTTCTTTGATTCGACGAAGAAAGAGAATTACTTGTATATATAAATAACTTCACTTAATCTATAACAGTTCTTTAAGTTTTTAATTTTCTGAACGGCATCTCTAACAATAATTTTAATTCGAAATATTAATTTAGTTTTTCGTTATCTCTCTCTCTCTCTCTCTCTCTCAGTCTGTTATCCTGGAGATACAAAAGGACGACTTTAAGTGTTGATAATTAAATGAAGCTTATGACGAAATTCTGTCTTTATTCTACAAAAGAATACGTGCAATTTTAATTAATTTAATTATTAAAATAAATTATTAATTCCATTTAAAAATTAAAATTAATAAGTTTGCTTTCATTAAATAACAAAATTTAAAATATTTTCTTTGATTAAAATGCACAAATTTGATCCGTTTTTTAAATAAAATAAATTAAAATTTTAATGAATTTTTTTCTTAGACTTTTTTTCGCTAAGTAGGCCTATTTATATAAATGATTTAGAATCACAAAGAAAATAAAATACAAATTTAAAATATTAATATATATATATATATTCCAAGTGTATCTTATCACTTCAAATCAGTTACTGTATATGAATTAAACAGGTATCACGAAATATAAAAGGATATAACTCACGAAACAGATCCATGTAATGCATTTATCTACATGACCACAAGTGAATACTGAAAGATGTTTATAAATAAATTTAAAATATATATTTTTTAATATATATAATTCATTTAAATTTATAATTTTCTCTATAATGGTAATGGTAAACTTTTAATTGCAATAAAAAAATCAGTTCTTAAAGACCTATGTTACCCTTTTTGTTATTACATTTAATATCTTTTCGAAAATTGAAAATGATTAAAATCGGATAATTATTACGTCAACAATAATGGAGTTGGATTTTCATCATTTTCGATTATTGCGTCAGTAATTACGATCCAATTTTATCTTTTTTTCGATAAATTTGATTTTCTGTTACGTAATAATATTATTTATGCGAATTTCATTCAAATCGGGTAATATTATGCCAGGTATTGTCTGCGAAACTTGTAGTCATTAATATTGATCCCACATCGATTTCAACAAGTTTCGTTCTTTAATGGCTCCTATTATATGTGAATTCATTCAAATCCAGTAATATTTACCTAAAATATCGTGCTGACAGACAAACAAACGGACAAATCTAATTTATACACCTTTCGTTCCATTTATTCTAGATTGGAAATGTCAAAAAATGCATTTTATGTCCATGTAATTTTTGGCATCGATTCTAACGTAAACATTTTTTTATGTTTAAAATAATAATTACGATAAATAATTTTATTAATATTAATAATTTCACACATTAATAAAATTATAATTTTTGTTTTTTTTTTTAACGATCTGATTTTACTTTATAATTTAGTAAAAAAAAATTTTTATACTATACTTAACACATCCGACGAAAACGTATTGATTATGCTGATAAAAATTAGTTACCAAGTAAACTTTCAGAATGAATTAGTGACCATCTTTAATCTTACTTTATAATTTAGTAAAAAAATTTTTTATACTATACTTAACACATCAGACGAAAACGTATTGATTTTGCTGATAAAAATTAGTTACCAAGTAAACTTTCAGAATGAATTAGTGACCATCTTTAATCGAATAATTTTAAACTTCTAAATACTGTTTAAATAGCTATCGATCTTGATTTCATTAGCTGTATAGATTTTGCATTCGCGCTACACTAATAAGAATAAATAAACGAATCTTGCGAAACTTATTTTAACTTTATCACAAGTCATTATTATTTTAAAACGAACGAATCTCTGCATATTTTTGATTTATTGACTAAATCAATATCTTTAGCTCTTCTCTTCGGAGATTGTACTCAATTAAGTGATTCTTGCAGTTCCTGAGGCGTTCTTGGAAAATTGAACACTCGACGTCACGCTTGCATCACAAACATTGACCTCATAATGACAAGCCCAACCTGATTATCGCTATCCGATAACCACATGTTGTGCTCTTACAACTCTTTCTAAGAACTAATATATGATGATATTGATTTAAAGTGACAAGTTAAGAACTGATTTAAGTATTTAGAACAAGTTAATTAAGTTTCTCTCTCTAATATATTATTACAATTTTTTTTTTAAATATGAAATGACAAAACCAAAATTCTAAAAGAATAGTGGGTTAAATTTACAATTATATGGAAGAGAATTTTTGCTATTCTTTCTAAAATCCGTTATTTCATAAAATTTTAGAGGAATCCAAGTTTGGTTCGTCGATTTCCTTTCTCGATCTCATCGCTATTGGTATACATCATCTTACTTTTATTGCTATATAATTTATCGTGTATTATTGAAAATATGAGCAAAATTGATATGTCCTGAATCAACCATTTTTTTTTTCGAAAAATATCAAACAATTAAAAATATTATAAATAAATTTTCGCGATTTCAAAGAATTTTTCGGTATACTTACAGAAGTTGTAAATTAATTAGAGTTTGTGCACGCTAGAATTTTTTTAAAAAATTCAAAAAAGTAATTAAGGATTATTTTTATATCTTATAAATTGTTTAAGATTTTAAAAAAATTTTATTAGTTTTTTCTTTGTTATAACCGTCCTTTCCTAGCTGATGTCAATAATTTCTTTGCCGGCCTCCTTTATACTTCTTGCTATAAAAAGCATTTCTATCACAAATTAGAACTTTAGCATTAACTTAATCCTCAATGTAGCAATGATATATATAGGCTACAGTATATTTTTTGCTATATTTATTTTATTTTCTTTGGAAATAAATTGGACATCAATTAGTGTAGTTTCCTTTTCCTCTCACGATATTATTTTTTTGTATAAAAACATCAAGAGTGCCATTAGCATCATTATTTTTCCCTTAAATTAGTTCCTATCGATTGATTAATGTGCAGTACTTAATTACTTCTAATGTTCTATAGACCTAGATCAACTTGAACATAATCTATATGTATATTTTCCAAGAGAATTCTACATAATTTATTAAATAAAGCATTAAGGATGCTATAGTAATAATTACGCTATTAAAAGGATAATTATAAAAGTTAATTGTGATCCAATAGTCATCTTCTCCATAACAGCAAAAGTCCAGAACTGAATAACAAGTATCCAGTTATTAAATTAATATTTGTGTGATTATAATTATTAAAAATTAAGTCGTTTTTAATGAATTAAATACACTTTAGATAAATGATTTTTGAATAATAATTAAATTTTAAACTATTCAAAATTAGCTACAGGATAACTAAGGAAAAAAAAAATTGGAACTAATGGCTGATATAACTGACTTGTATCTAATCATATTTTTATTTTTTACTTTCAACAGGAATAATAGAGTATAAAAAAGCATGAAAATTATATTGATGCAATTACGAAAATGACATTTTCAAAATTGATTTCTGTATTTTTTTTTCTTTTTATAATTAAAAAATCCGTTCAACTTCTGTACCTAATTAAAATTTTTAATGAAAAATTGAGATTTTTATAATAAATCTAGATGTACTTTTATGCTTGTAATACAAAAATATTTGCAGCCTCGAATTTTTTTGTTCATCAAGTTTTATAAAATTTAGTCTTCTGTAATCATTTTACTCGCTGTCTGCAGGCAAAATATATCAAGAACCAATGTCACAGAGGATGCAAATTTTAGAGAATTGTTTTTTTAGCCAAGTTATATATATATCGATTTATTTTCTACATTGTCCATTTGATTTGAAATTAATAAGCCATTTTGTTTGAAGTTTGTTTTTGAACAAAATGGCGAATGCTTGGAATTAAACCATCAGTATCTCTGAATTAATTATCCCATATAAAAAATATTATATTCATTTGAAAGAATTTTATTTCAATTTATAAATATCAATACTTTCCATCGATAAAAGTTTTTATTTATAGGCCCAGTTTTAACTGTTTTTACAAAAAAATAAAATAATAAATAGTCTTGCATATTCACTGTTTGTCCGTCCACAAAATGTTTCTATAACCAAACATAGCAGAATATTCAAACTTTATTATATATAATTATTAATTTTTAATGATATTGAGTGTTTTTGTTGCAAGACAGCGACTGTTTGAAGTAAAATTGTCACCATAAAATGTGATATCATTAAAACTATTCGAATCACTCTTTCGATGATAATATATTCATTTAATATGGTATATTACAATCATTTTATCTGTTCTGTTTTTAGTTCAACTAAATATTTAAGAACAAAAACATCACGAAAGATTTAAATTAAATTTTTTTTTATCTAAACCATAAAACATACTAATTTGAAGTGGTAGAAATCTTACAAGATGGCGGCCACTCTAAAATTAATAAATTTGAAACTAATTGTTGCACATGAGTAAATTACAATCATCTAAAAGATTTAATTGTTTATAAAATTATTTTTTATATATTTTATTATAATTTCTATTTTAAATAGTTAGTAAAGATACATAATTATTAATTTTTAATGATATTGAGTGTTTTGTTGCAAGACAGCGACTGTTTGAAGTAAAATTGTCACCATAAAAAAATGATATCATTAAAACTATTCGAATCACTCTTTCGATGATGATATATTCATTTAATATGGTATATTACAATCATTTTATCTGTTCTGTTTTTAGTTCAGCTAAATATTTAAGAACAAACACATCACGAAAGATTTAAATTAATTTTTTTTTATCTAAACCATAAACATACTAATTTGAAGTGGTAGAAATCTTACAAGATGGCGGCCACT
>AYEL01038732.1:0-26323 GCA_000484575.1 Olivierus martensii
CTGGTCACAAGGTGAGAGTTTTTTCGGTCTCCCAGTCTTCTTTTTCTTTTTATGGGTTTCAGGGTTTCTCAGGAATGATGAAATAGCATTTCGGCCTCCTTTAAGCATATGTGCAATCTCCCTAACACTTTTTCCAGTCTCTTTGTATGCTAGTGCTTGGCCCTATTGAAAATTGCTTAAAGCAATTCCTCTTGGCATTCTGACGATAAAGCCTAATCATTAATTAACAGCAAGAAAGTATTCTTGTCTCAACAACTGTTGCTATGACTACTGTGTAAAAATATGCAAATTACTTACGTGTTACATTCAATACATACTCATAACAATTAATGTCCTCCTACTTTTTTTACATATTTATTCACAGTGCCAAGTTGTGATGTGATATAAATTATTTACTGAATAAAAAATCCTTTCTTTTGCATTTTGTGAAAATTTTTCTTGTGTCCTTCTACTTATTTTACAGAGTGTAGACTTCCCACCATATTTCAACATCTCAGCTGTGATCCTATCCAGTGCCGGATAGTGCGGGGCCCGATTGGAATATTTTTTGTGGGTCCCCTTAAACTATGGTTTATATGTATAAATAAAATAAGTAGCATTTATAAATAAAGACCCATTTTTGTTGGCTGGATTGGCTACATGGAAATGCTTCGTCTTTCCACTCTGGAGGATCCGGGTTCGAATCTCAAATTCCACCCCTTGAAAACATTTATCATGATCATGAAGTCAGGTTAGGTTAGGTTAATTTGATTAAGCCGCCATATCTTCATGGGATATTCTGTATCTGGCGGCAGCCATTTAAAGAATCCATCACAGGCTGGTCAACACCTATGAGGAGGATCACTCGGAAGGGGTTCAACGAGCCGGGCCCAGACCCCTCCTGAAAAAGTGGAGGTGTGGGACCCGGATCCTCCAGGGTGATAAGCCACAGCTTTACCACACAGCCACCTGGCTAACCATGAAGTCAGGCCCTCCCATCGATCCCCGTCGTCTTTAGCCAGGATTAACCACACCAATGTAATCAAATAGATCGAATGCAATGATTGTTCCTACACAGCATGCAAATGTGATGTATTCTATATGTGAGAATTCTGTGTATTCACTGCACTTGTTAATGAAAAATGCTCAGAATTGTCACATATGGAGTACAGTCCATAGAATATTCCCAGGCACATGTCAACATCCATTAGCGGCAAAAACCAATGAATAAATTCCATTTGTGCCTGCGAGTCTCGCAATTTCAATTATTGCATAACACGAATCTTGTAGGGATACCAACATAAAATGAACTGAAGACTTTTCAAACAGTGGACCAACGATAGGACTAATTATGTGCCACCATATAGGCACTGGATAAAGATATTCGTCAATGGAACTTCAATGGAAATCGGCCGTCAACCCTTTCCTGGTGCCACACCCAAATCTCCAGTGTCTTCAAAATTTATAATTATGTTCTTTTATTTATTTTTAGACATGGGCCCTTTTTATATTCTTTTCAAATGACAATATTCTCTCAATGAAATATGTTAGTTATTTTACCAGAATATCCTGCTATTCTGGTAAAATAACTAATAATGCATGGCCTTTCTTTGCCAAAAGCACGATGATAATTGCAGAATGTTTGCTTGCAATGATCTACTGACAATTTATATCTAATGTGTAGTTTTGTAATTTGTATGCTTTTATTTGGATAAATTTCATCTTGATGTGAAAATTTTGAACAATTTTATTCATCGGAAATAGCAACCCCGTGGCCTAATTAGCATATATTAGGTTTCAATATGCATATTGATTATTAATTATTTTGATAAATTTCACCTTGATGTGAAAATTTGAACAATTTTATTTTTCATCAAAAATAGCGAACCTGTGGCCTAATTAGCATATATTAGATTTCAATATAATATATTGATTAGAACCCGTTCCAGAGAGATGTGATTAGGATCAACTAATTTATAACTGTTCTGTACAAACCTGTATCCAAAATATTGTGATAGAGCATAAAAAAGTAATTGAGTGTGTGGACTTCCGTAACAATCTTCTGTAACTTCCTTTATTATATCGTACCATTTATACGTTCCGCGAATATTGAAAAATGATACATATTAAAAAATTTTTTTTCTAAAATTTTTTTTTCTTAATACATTATTTAATTACATAAACTTTGACAAACACGGTCCCTCAAGTGCTGGACCCTATTGGGTGCAATCAGCTTAAATCCAGCACCGATTCTATCCATGTCAGGATCCATGTCTTACTACATTTCAATCTGGCAATTGTGCACATAATTTCTTTACTGATTTGCTTGTCATGCTAATGGAAATATTCTCTCCATCTGCCAAATAACCTAGATTCATCTCACAACATTTTACTATTATAATCTTTCACACTGGTCAAACCCATACTTTGTTCTCTTCTGAAATTCCTTATATACTTCCAGAACAGTCTTTTATTCTCTTCAAAATCATTCTGCAATTTCTCATCTTTTTCTCTTGCTACTTTCTCTTTACTCTCCTTCACTGTCTTTGCATACACTTTCTTACATTTCTTATACTCTGCCTTCATATTTCCATTTAATATTCTCAAATATGCTTTCTTCTTCTCAGCTACTGCATGTGCCATCTCATCATTCCACCATTCATCAAAATTCAAATTTTTATTGCATTGTCTTTGCAGTTTATTGCTTTTGATAATTCAGGGAATACTAATAATACTACTATATGTTATTATATAGGTGATAAATATTTATTGAAATATTAATAAATATTTTTGCAATATTAATGAAAATTTCATACCTAGCATTTTTTTGTTCTTATTCAGTATTATAACCTTTCAACATCATCATTGCTTGCACATAATGTCTTAAAAAATGTAGATTTTTTTATTTTGAAAATATATCTTCAGTTTAAAAAATAATTCTCAAAAACCCTTTAGCAGTAGGGTTTCTGATTTCTTGGCCTTTTTTTCATTCCCGGGAACATAAAAGCCATTCCCGGGAATCCCGGAAATGCATTAAAATTTAATAAAATCTAAAAAGTGGTTATTTATAATTAATATCAATAACAAATACACAAAAGAAGAATATTAATTCCAAAATTTATAATTCCTTTATATCGACTAATTCAATTCGAACTACAAAATACAAATAACTCATTCTTAAAGTATGATTTGAGGAAACATAAGCAATCAATGCTCTTATCACTCAGTCTAGTTCTTAGCTTTGTTAATAAGCAATCAATGCTCTTATTGCTCAGCCTAGTTCTTAGCTTTTTAATAAGTAAACCAACAGCAAAAAATGCTCTTTCTGCTTCAACTGATGATAGAGATTGTTTTCAAAGCCTGGCCCAATTTTATAATACTTGATGATCGATTTCCTGTTGAGTCGAATAACTGTAATTCTTGCTTCACAACTTGCTCAAGCTAGAACTCAGGCTAGTTGAACAACATAGGACCTTTGTCTTTGAGTGGATTGCTTTTCCTAATTTTACATTCAACATCATTGATTTCTCTTCCAAATTTCCTATGCTCTCTTCTTCACAAGTTATGTAGGTAATTCACAATCATTTTTTGAATTACCTTGCAAAGTCGTGGATTAGAACGAATGTCAATACTATTAATTCTAAACTAAGCACAACGGTCTAGCGACTCTGCAAATTCCAGAGTTCAGCCTGAGCTCAGGTCTTTTCTAAATTCCAACTTAACTATAATCAACTACAAAACAATCTAATAACACGTAACATCTAATGATGAAACGAAACAGGAAATTAGAACTTACAACTAGAAGTACTGATTAAGTGTTAGAACTAGAACAAACAAAACGATGTTAGAAACTTATACTAATAATTGGAATAAATTCTCAAAAAAGTTAAATTACAAAAAAATATAAATTTATTAGACTCGAAACATTTACAAAAGTGTTAATAAATTCTTTATTGAAACTATAATAAAGCAACAATAAATTAATCAACAAAACTTGTTTAATAAATTCAAAATCTCAACAATCAACTATTCACAAGAAATAAACTTTAAATACTAATTAATTCTACTGAAATAACAAGAAATAAACCTTAAATAATACTTAAATTCTACTACCTCCGTAAATTAATCAACAAAACTTGTTTAATTCAACTCAAATATCAACAATCATTATTCATAAAAAAAACAAACCTTAAATACTACTAAAATCTACTACCTCCACCTCTGATACAAACTTCAAACAATTGTCGATCTTTACAAAAAACTCAAATGTCACTTTCACCAATTTTACGTCAAGACAACACCTCCTCGGTTGCTGTTTTTCATCGGCTTTTATACCAGATGACTTACAGTCCCATGCTGCTTCATTTACATACAGGTGACTTATAGTCCCGTGCTGCTTCATTTACATACTTATACGTAACAAGGTATTAGCTTACAGAGTAATTCATTCATGTCATCTTCTTTACCATTAATTTATATACCAAACAAAATATTCATTACGGATCATTCTTACATTCTCATATCGGACCAGTTGTAAAATTACGTAGATTAGATGATGACGTCATTACCCGAGACAGCTCTTCCGGAGGACGGTTCCTGATTCTGTATCATGTGATTACTAAAGACGACGGAGAAGGTGGAAGTAAGTTTACTCGTAAAGTAAAATATAATACATTAGATAATAAGAAAATAACGATAAATAATAAAGAGTGCGTATAAAATAATTAAGAAAATAACGCTAAATAATAAAGTGCATAATAAAATAAAATAGGACAGATCAAAGTTAACTTCCTCACACTAGTTTCTCTTCCAAATTTCCTATGCTCTCTTCTTCACAAGTTAAGTAGGTAATTCACAATCACTTTTTTGAATTACCTACTTTACATTTTAATAAAAATTTAATTTTAAGTTGGCTTCATAAGAAGGAAAAGAAGTAAACAAACCAACCAAATTGCCGTATGACGTGTCACACTCATAGATCAATTAAGTATAATCCGTGATCAGATGTGAGTGCAACTCTGTTAGTAAACCATGCTCACATGCTTTTCCATATTGCCAATTATCAAATTCTTTAATAAATAACTCTCGTACAGTCTTCGGGATCATATTTAATTGTATTTTATAATTTTTTCTATCTGTGCGGTAGTTCCTGGGAATTCCCGGGAATACAAAAAGTGTGAAAATCTTACAATTTCCCAGGATCCTCGGTTCCCGGGAAAGAAACCCTATTTAGCAGTCAAAAGATTTTAATCAGAAATGTTTTCAATGCACTTGGCATCTTCCTCAGCTCTACTACAAGTCTCACCCTGTTACACAAGAACAGGGGACCAAACTACACAAAATAAATAAACATCACAAAATTTAAAAGAGCAGGAATACATCTGGAAGTGCTCTCCTTAGCACCACCTGCCCCTAAAACCATATATTTCATTATGCAACAGATCTTCTAAGAATACATTAATTATATTATAAAAACAAAAACCATACAAATTTATACAAATTTTAAAAAATTATTTAAAATCTACACAAATTAAAAATACGTACAAAAAAAACAAAAAAATAAAAATAAAGTAATAATTGTCTCAATAAGCAGTGCTCCCATATGGGAGTATTGAAAACCGACTGTAGCATATCCTTTAATCTACTTTGCTGACTTTAAACAGCCATCTCCATGTGCTAGGGATCTTTTCCGGCTTTGTAAAATTCATCACATATCCTTTCTTCTTCCTCTTGAGGATTTCCAATGCCTCAATCATATTCCTGAACCAGTTCTTCTCATCTGGCCAAATAATTCTCACTCTTCCCCACTGCACTTCAATATCGTGCAGCAGCAATCTCTGGCTCAGTTCATTGGAGAGTTTTCCATACTTGAGATCAGTTTTATGTTCTTTTATCCTTGCTTCTAAATTCCTCTCAGTATATCCTATATAAAACTCTTCCCTGCCCAATGAGTGATTTGTTAAAGGAATTTCATATACCCCACTATTGTCCTTATCCTCATACCTGTCTTTATCATTTCTAATCATCCCAAATACAGTCAGGTTCCTTTTAAAACTCAGAGTACAATTGCCGCCGATGTTTTTGGCAAACTTTCCTACCCACCAGGCTTGATCAACACTCCTAATACTATGTTCACACTAACGAAGTTAACTGGGATAAAAGTAATCCCCAATCAAATTAACCAGAAATAGAGTAATCAGAATAATTTTGGTGTTCATATGAGGTTAAGTTAATCGAGATTAACCAGTTGCTTGGTTTCGTATAGGCAGGTGGCATGATAGTTGAAAAAAACTTGTTTTTAATATTGAGGTGGAATGTCAGAATTTAGATCTACAAAGTTTAATTCATTATTGTATTAGCTTAAATGATATGATGGCTCGTAGCATCATTATTCAAAATCTTCAAAGACATTGAAATAATTTGAGACGACGAGTGCAACATTTGTATCAGGTAAGAAAATAAATTTTTACCAATCCATAATCAATCTGTATTTCGATCTATTTTCTTATTTCAGAAACTAATATAATAATATAATCCAAAATCAATCTGTATTTCGATCTATTTTCTTATTTCAGAAACTAATATAATAAGAAAATTAATGCAATTAATAATGGATTATTAATTATTTGTACCATCCACAAAATGTAGAATGTTTTCCATTTATATAAATTTTATTAATTTAAAAAAGTATAGGCCCCCAACATCAATCAAAATATTAACTTGATGAAATTATTGGCTTATTAAATATATAACCAAGATGTGATTTTAAATTGTAATCCTGCATTACAAATAGTAATCTGTATGCAAAAAAAACGTGCTTTAGACATGTTTGAAATTAACATGTTTCATGTTAATTTTATTTTAATCATAAAAATGATTATTTTTGTTTATTCTTGAAATATAGTTTGTATATAATTATATAATAATAATAATATAAAAACATATTATATCTACATAGTTAAAAAGTAAAAAATTAGCCCTAAATAAATGCTATATAATATAGATATTACTGGCTTATTTTTATTATTTTTAGTAGTAATAAGGCATAATACAGAATTTTTTTTATTTTGCAGATGATAACTTCTTTTAGTCATCATTTTAGATGTGGTCGGCCCTGGAAATTAATGAGGCAACAAAGTTGGTGGAATGATATTGTGCCTCATATGTCTGAAGAGGAGTGGAAAGCAAATTTTTGTCTCAATAAAAAGAGCTTTCATTTTATTTGTAGTTCAGTTGAATCTCTTATGAAAAGAGAAAATACAGAAATGAGGGAATGTATAACAATTGAAAAAAGGGTAGCAGTGGCTCTTTACTTCTTATCTTCATCTGCAGAATATAGAACTATTAGTAATTTATTTGGAATTGGAAAAAGTACAGTTTATACAATTGTCTTAGAGTTTTGCCAATCAGTTGTAAATTGTATGATTCAGCAATTCATTTCTTTCCTTGCAACAAAGGAAATAGCAAAAAAACTTATAGATGTATTTTGGAAGGATTTTTTTTTTTCAGTGCATTGGAGTTGTAGATGATTCTATATACCAGTGTCTCCCCCAAAAGAACATGCAGTTGATTATTATAATTATAAGGTATTTATAAAAGTTTAGTTTTGAAGTAGACTATTTGGTATAAACAATAGATTAGATAACTATCAAATATATAAAATCATAACTTTTCAATGTATTTTAAAAGTTTAATTTTCTAATTTAATTTTCTAAATGAATATTAAATTATATATGATATTCAAAAATGATATTTTTTCTCTCTAATAATTAATTTATTATTATTCCATATTTTATTTTACTAGACTTACTTGGATCAAATAACCAAGCAAAAAAAACCATTGTGCTTTATAAATATAAAGAGAATAAAACTATATAATAGTTTTTATATATAAAAATATTTTAATACTAAAATTTTTATTGGCATATGACTATATTGATATAATTTTTGTTTTTCAGGGATAGTATAGCACAGTGCTATTAGCTTTAGTGGACCATAGGTACAAATTTTTGTATTTAAATGTTGGTTCTTCTGGGAGGAATAATGATGGACATATATTTAAAAAGAGTTCCTTATCAAATTTTTTGAATCACCAAAGTTTAAAGGAATTAGAAAAGAAAATTGGAGAAAGCACTGTATCACCTTTACTAATTGGTGATTCAGCCTTTCCACTTCAAACTAATTTAATAAAACCCTATCCTGATAGTAAAGGACTACAAGATGTCCAAAGAAATTTTATCTATCGATTATGTCGGGCAAGAAAATGCTTTTGGGAGGCTTAAAGGTTGCTTTAGAATATTGGCGAAAAGAATTAAACTTGACATAGTGAATGTTCTTGCTGTCATACAAACATGTTGTGTTCTCCATAATATCTGTGAAGAACTTTCAGATGAATGTAATCCTCATTGGCTGGTTAAGGCAGATTTTGATAATACTGCATGCATTATTGGAAATAACAACAACAATAGTATAAACATCAGAAATTCCATTGCTGATTTTTTAATGTTAAATCCACTGATTACACAATAATAGATATTCAATGAAAGAAATGTAAAATAATGCATACTGTATGTTATATTTAGTATTTTGTAAACATGCCATAAGTTTGAAATAAAATAACAGATTCACAGATTATAATATTGCACTTTTATTTATTGAATATATTATATTTATTTTTTTGATAATTGATATATATTATTCAAAGCTTCGATAAATTTATTTTGTAACTAATTGTTTGTCTAATAACTCCAAAATCTTCTTATCTATTTCTTCTTTTTTGTTGCTTTTTTTTCTGTTCTTCTAGTATTAATTTCATGATTTTTAATTTCTCATTTTCTATGTTGTTTTTTCTCTTTCTTTCTTTTCCTAAAATAGAATTAAAATTTAAAACAATTACTGAATTATAATTGATTCTAAAGATTAATATAAATTTATAATAAAGAAGTATCCTGTATCAGAACTAAAGAAAATTTACTGTACATTATTGTAGTTTATATAGCTTTTATAAATAGTAAACAAAATATTTTTATGATAATATAAGGTAAAGCCGGGAGAGATGGAGCACGTTTTGGGAAATTGGCTCTGTAGCCAGATTAATTACTTTAGACTATCGTTTTTTTGTTTCCATTTGCTCTTTGTACATTTGGAAACCCTGTTTTCGTGCAACAATATGAAAATAAGCAATGCAATGTAATAATGAGAATAAAAACCAAAAAGTTACATTTCACCCATCTCTCCCACTGGGGTGGGTGAAATGATGCATGCGGGGTGGGTGAAATGACGCATGCAGGGTGGGAGAAATGGTTGATGGGAATAAAACTTATTTATTGGGAATACAATTTATTTTCAATGAAAAAAATACATTAATGGTTATGTTTTGAACTTAGTTATGTTTGACGGAATGGATAGCCTTGTCGAGGTCGTCTTGTGTCCAAGAGCTCTGTTTGTCTTCCTCTTGTAAATAGTTTGCATCTTCTTCGACTGTTGCAAATTGAAAATGATAATTAAATGTATTTGATGAATTATTTAATCATTTTTTGGACTTAAGATCGCTGTACCCCGCTTCCTCCCCTTTTGATTCAATTCGTTATCATACCTGCAATGTAAGCTTAAGTTAATTAAAGTGCGCCATTTCACCCACCCCCCTAGTGTGCCATTTCTCCCAAACAGGAGGGTGAGATAGCGCAGTCTGCCTGTTGTAGCCTGCCATGATTGCCAGTGTATAACATGCATGCCATTTTTCTCCAATAAACTGATATTCAAGATAAACAATGTATTACATAGAAACAACACTGCATTCTCTATAACAAGGTTATGAAGTATACTCTAAAAAACTTTCACCACTTTCCATAACACAAATGAGTATATATTAAACGGTACAAAACTGTATGCTTCAGTTTGGATGCAGCAGCTGCCTTCTACAAACACAACGCTACTATCAGTGGCACCTTTTCGCGGTCACTTTCGTCGTTACTGAAATAACCCGGGTGCACAATCTCTCCTCCCATGCCATCTCTCCCGGCTTTACCTTATATAAATATATACATACACAGTGTATACCTTCATTAGATGTAGCAGTAGTAGCAGTGGCAGTAGTAATGGTATTTAAATCTTAAGTGGTAGTTATGAAGTTTGTTTCAGTAAATAGTTGCCCTTGATCATCTGTATATATTGATGGATTACAATTCTCTGACAAATAATTTTGAACATCTATAACTGGACCTGCTTCTGATGATGATGCAGACTCATTTATTTGAGTATTATTAATCTGAAAACTTTCATAAATGATACTATCATCATTCATTGGCAATCCTCCTACAACTTCATTTATAGTGTTCCAAAATTTCCACGTAGGTGGTGCACTTCTAGTTCCTAAGTTACTTTTTATTCTTCTATTAAAAAAAAAAAAAAAGAGATTATTTGATTTAAAAATAAATTATTTTTAAACAATTTGATTTTTGTAGCTAGATAATTATAGATCCAAACACAACTCCAATGAGTATCATGACTATAATACAAACTAACAGATATAATCTGGTCTTTTTAAAGTGTCATTAATTACAAAGAAGCATAGCTTTTAAACTATGTAGTCAGCTAGCTATTTGCAACATCTGAATGTTTTAAACATGAGGTTTAATTTTCAGTATTTAATATAAACTCAAAAAATAATTGATGAATGACATTTTTATCTTTTACTATAATCTCTAAATATAAATGATTGAATTAAGGGGAATAGACTAATTGTATGTATTCAGGCTTATATTTATAAACTGAGTTTGAAAATTATATATATTTATATAGAATAAAAGTTAACAAACAAAATACTATATAATTAAATGAAAATAGTATTGGTCGAGAGATGACAAGTAGAAAAAATTTTCCAAAAGGATTGTACTTCTATCTGATATAGGTGTTGATCAAATGAATGATGAAATTATAGTATTTCTCCACATATAGTATCTAAACCAGTGTGCATCACCATTTTAAAAACTTGAAAGCTGAGATAGTTTTTTGAATGAATCCTTTAATCACCAATCAGTGGGAAGGCAAACCTTCAATATTTTAATTTCATTTTTTGGAAAAACTATACATTAGATAATTCATCCTCCATCGATTGATGATTAAAGTGACAATTCCATTGTGTTATAATAGCTTTTGGAATAAATCTTTATCTCATATTTCAAAATGGCAGCGCACACCAGTTTAGGTACTACATGTGGAGAGAAATAATTTCATCGTTCATTTTCTCGACACCTGCACCAGATATAAGTGCAATCCTTTTGGAAAGTTTTCTCAATTTGTCATCATCTTTTGATTGGTACTATTTTCGTTCATATGGCACTAATGTAAATTGTACCAAAATCTTGAAATAACATCAAAATTAATCATATCAATTATACATATATTAAAATAAAGGTATAAAGGTATCTGATTTACTTGTCTGAGTTGTCTCCTTACAGAAACTCCTCTCTATCTTGTCATGTAACTTCCTTAGAAAGCTCTCTCTATATCCATGTTCTCGGCCTTTTCCCATAACCATACTAATCTCCTCCATTCAGTCCATGAAACCAGAACAGTGAGTGTATGCTCTCCTGAAGAGAGCCAAAAAGGTAGCCCTCTTGTGGGAAAGTCTATCCTCAGAAACCATAGGTATGTACAAAGAAGCACTACTAGGTTTTCTATACACTATAGTCCTATAGTCTGCACCCATAATAGTGATCTTTAAGTTGAGGAAGTGTATGTCTGTTCTACTTTCCTGCTCCTCCTTAACTGTAAGCCCCAAACTACTATTCGACAAGGAAGCAACCATTCCTCCGCCTTACATTCATTCTCCCATATGACCAAGATATTGTCTACGTACCTCAGATATACTTTTAAAAATGGGTTTTTAGCTGGATAGCCATCTGCTCTTGTTGCCTAACCACCAACTTGGCCAATATACCCGCCATCAGACTACCAATTGGAACTCCCTTTACTTGTCAGTAAAATTTTTGATCAAACCTAAAATAAGAATTTCTGAGGATAGACTTTCCCACAAGAGAGCTGCCTTTTCAGCCCTCTTCAGGAGAGCATACACTCATTGTTCTGGATTCATGGACCAAATGGAAGAGATTTGTATGGTTGTGGAAATAGGCCAAGAACATGGATATGGAGAAAGCTTTCTAAGGAAGTTACATGACAAAGTAGAGGAGAGTTTGTGTAAGGAGAAGATGCAGACAAGCAAATCAGATACCTTTAGGAGTGTTGACCAAGCCTGATGGGTAGGAAAGTTTGCCAAAAACATCGGCAGGTTAACCAATTGTACTCTGAGTTTTAAAAGGAACCTGACTGTTTTCGGAATGATTAGAAATGATAAAGACAGGTATGAGTATAAGGACAATAGTGGGGTATATGAAATTCCTTTAACAAATCACTCATTGGGCAGGGAAGAGTTTTATATAGGATTTACTGAGAGGAACTTAGAAGCAAAGATAAAAGAACATAAAACTGATCTCAAGTATGGAAAATTCTCCAATGCACTGAGCCAGAGATTGCTTCTGCACGATATTGAAGTGCAGTGGGGAAGAGTGAGAATTATTTGGCCAGATGAGAAGAACTGGTTCAGGAATATGATTGAGGCATTGGAAATCCTCAAGAGGAAGAAGAAAGGATATGTGATGAATTTTACAAAGCCGGAAAAGATCCCTAGCACGTGGAGATGGTTGTTTAAAGTCAGCAAAGTAGATTAAAGGTATGCTACAGTCGGTTTTCAATACTCCCATATGGGAGCACTGCTTGTTGTGACAATTATTACTTTATTTTTATTTTTTATTTTATTTTTTGTTTTTTATTTTTAATGATTACAGATAATTGTACGTATTTTTAATTTGTGTAGATTTTAAATAATTTTTTAAAATTTGCATAAATTTGTATGGTTTTTGTTTTTATAATATACGGTCAAACCTCTTTAAGCCGCCCCTCTATAAACCGCCACTCTCGTTATTTGCCTGATGAAAGCCAATAACAAATCTCCTCCTATATGTTAAAACATGAAATTCTATAAATCGCCCTCTATAAACCGCCACCTCATTAATCGCCAACTGCCACTCATTTCTGGAGGCAAAACCATTTCATTAGTAGACAAATCAGTTGTTTAAACCGCCAAAACAATCGAATGGCAAGGTCAACCAACACAAATAGAAACACTAGAGAAGATGGCAATTAAGTAATTTATCTGTTAACTTTTATTAGACTGTAATCTCACACCTGTGACTATTCACATCCCTGTTTTCAAAATGAGCTATTCCAAAACTTTAAATAGATTTCTACAAAATGACCATTTAAAATAGGAGAAGACTGGAGAGCCATAACCTCGACTTTGCGGAAGATTTAAACCGTTTTTTTTATAAATCAACTGTTGTGAATATCATTGCTGTTTCTTACTCTTTAAACCGTTTTTTTATAAATCAACTGTTGTGAGTATCATTACTGTTTTGTTTAAAATAGAAGACTGGAGAGCCATAACCTCGACTTTGCGGAAGAAGAAGAACAGTTTAGTGGTTTTTTATAAATCAACTGTTGTGAGTATCGTTGCTGTTTCTTACTCATTTTTATAAATCAACTGTTGTGAATATCGTTACTGTTTCTTAATCGGAAAAATGTCAAAAACGACATATATAAATCAACTGTTGTGAGGATCGTTGCTGTTTCTTACTCGGAAAAATGTCAAAAACAACTGTTGTGAGTATCGTTGCTGTTTCTTACTCGGAAAAATGTCAAAATGACATTAGATATTCACGAAAAGATTTTAATTTGTGAATTTAAAAATAAAAATCTTTCTGCTACTCAGCAATTTATTTCTGATCACCTGAAAATCCTGCTACTCAGCAATTTATTTCTGATCACCTTTAATTAAATGTAATTTGTGAATATAAAAAGAAAATTCCTTCTGCTACTCAGCAATTTATTTCTGATCACCTTTAATTAAATGAAAATAATGTCCATCTAGTCTATACATGTTTTCTCACATGTTACCATTAACCCTCCATAATTCTAGTCCCTACACATGTTTTGTTTTTAATTAAATGAAACAATGTCATTCTAGTCTATACATGTTTTCTCAAAGTGTTACCATAAGCCGCCACAAACCGCCACCCTCCTAGATCGGAAGAGCGGTTCAGCAGGAATGCCGAGACTACATGTTACCATAAACCCTCCATAAACCGCCACCCTCCTTTACCGCCAGGAATTTCGAACCGATGGAGGCGGCTTAAAGAGGTTTGACTGTATCTAATACATGATGCTGGCGGCTTATAGAGGTTTGACTGTACTTAATGTATTCTTAGAAGTTCTGTTGCATAATGAAATATATGGTTTTAGGGGCAGGTGGTGCTAAGGAGAGCACTTCCAGATGTATTCCTGCTCTTTTAAATTTTGTGATGTTTGTTTATTTTGTGTAGTTTAGTTCCCTGTTCTTGTGTAACTGGGTGAGACTTGTAGTAGAGCTGAGGAAGATGCCAAGTGCATTGAAAACATTTCTGATTAAAATCTTTTGATTACTAAAGGGCTTTTGAGTATTATTTTTTAGTTTGTGTTTAGTGCAGTTTAATTGTAAATATTATCATATTAAAATTGAAATCATTTATTGAATTATGTTTTTGATATGCTTGTTCCAGATTAATAATTTTTACTATAAATTTCTATTCAATTTTTGCCTACTAGCTAGTTAGAGGGGACAATGCTTCCATTCCAGATAATGAAGGAAAAGAAACTTTGTCATTTACACCTAGTCAGCCTCGAGAAAAATGGCTAAAGAAAAGAACTTCTGTTAAGCTAAAAGTAAGTACATATGCAGCTGAACTATGTAATATATTTATACAAATATTATAATAAATAAATTTAAATGATTATAATTTTATCTAATATAATATAATCATATGTAAGAAATAAAAGTAATTATAAATTAATTGAATTTTGAACTTTTAAATTTTGAAAAGAATATAGCAGATGAGAGATTTAATCTTTTGATATTTCAAATAATATAATATATATTTTAAATATTTACCTAAAAATTTTCTAAATTGTACTATTTATATACAATAATGTAAATAGTCATTTGTTAATAATAGTATATGATTTTAATATTTATGAAAAGACAGTAATGAAATAAAAATAATTTTATAAAAAGATAAAAGGAAAAGATCATAAATTAAAAATAGCAATAAAAGCAAGATATACAGATTTTAAATAATTATAAACTACAATAGGAATATTTTTGATCTTACATGATTATCATCATCTGTTGGAAATGCAATTAGAATAATTATTCCAAAGTTCTTCTTGAAATACTTTCAATATCTTGAGTTATATACAAATTACATCATATATTTAAATATACAAAATACTAAATTATTTTTAGGGATTTAAATTAAACAAAATAACTATAGTTCAAAATAATAAAATAAAATTAATTGCATAAATTAAATATCAGCAATCAATAAATCATTGTTAAGAGCTAATTATATACAGTGGATTCCACTTAATTGGGACAGAATGGCTTGGCCCGACGTGTCTCAATTAAGCGGAATCCACTGTATATAATATGGTGAATTATCTACTACTGCAAATCAATGAATTTGATACAGAAAAAATGAAGACATTATGTATAAATTATATACAGTGGGTGATTGGAAACAGCTATATTATTTTCTATTTTACTTTAACTGGCCTGCAGATGCTTTGTTGACACACTATACCAAATACCATAAGCAACACAGTAAAGTAGGCTTGACTGTGGTTTCCTGCAAAATGATTAGCCGCAATAAAACAAATTATAGTTAAATACAGTGGGTGATCGGTTAATGAACATAATCCATTCCAAGAAAATGTTCGTTATCCGAATTATTCATTAACCGATCATCGATTTATCATAGGATTTTATGGGAATTTGATTAATTCGTTCCGGAGACCCAAAAAGTAATAAATAAAAAATTATATAATTTCTTACTACGTTTATTTATAAGTAATAAAATAAAATATTATATAATTTCTTACTATGTTTATTTATATGTAATAACAATGTAAATAAAAAATTATATATCTTACTACGTTTATATGTAATAACAATAAGTAAGAAATTATAAAATTTTTTATTTATGTTTATTTATATGTAATAACAATAAAAAATTATATAATTTCTTATTACGTTTATTTATATGTGATAACAATAATATATACATATATAGTCTTGCATTTTCATCTACAGTAAAACCTCAATTTTATGGACTATAGGGGGTAAAACTAGTCCATAAAATCGGAAAGTCCGTAAAATCGATTGAAATTATATAATTTTTTATTTATGTTTATTTCTATGTAATAACAATAATATATACATATATAGTCTTGCATTTTCATCTATTATATTTATTTTCCAATAAAGAATCTTCCCCCAATATCGATTGCTTTTCCTTCCTAATCACTTCCGAAAAATCCCTGAGGAATCAGGATTTTTCGGAAGTGATTAATAGCATTGTTGTGGTAGAGATCTCTCAGTCTTGTTGATCTTAACCTGGTATGGGTACCATTCTAACACCAAAAAATTGTAAAATCTTAACCTGGTATGAGTGCCATTCTAAGACCAAAAAATTGTAAAATCTCTCTTTATCTTCTTTAATAAATCTTTGTTTTGTTTTACGTTGTCTCCGAGTTTATTTTAATCGGGGGGAAAACTACTGTTCTTCCATCGTTACCCATAAGTCTATGAACGCGCAAGGCCTAAGCCTGTCATTCCGTTAGGTTAGTTAAGCCGAAATATCCTCATGGAATATTTTTATCAGGCTGACCAACACCCATGATGGGCTCAACTGGAAGATTGATGGTTGGGTTTCAATGGTCCAGGTCCAGATCCCTCCTAAAAAATTGGAGGAGTGGGATGCTCGGATCCTCCAGAATGGTAAGCCACAGCTTTACCACGCAGCCATCCGGCTGATCTGTCATTCGGTCAGTCTGCAGGTCCCACAGTTTGTTCTGTGAAGTGTTCGTTATCCGAACATGTGTTCGTTAACCGAACATAAAAATCTTTCAGAAAAGTGTTCGTTATCCAAACTGTTCATTAACCGATCACCCACTGTATATATTTTAGTCACAGCCTAGCATTAGATAGAAATTATTTTATACTACTAAAGAAAAATTTTAACTGTTTGCAACCAGTCTATATCAGCTTTGGTATTAAAATTGCAAAATACAATTATAAATGGAATGGAGAAAGTTCCTTAAATTGTTTATTTATATTTAAACTTGCTCTGGCTGGGTATTAAGCAGCCAGAGCAATGTTGTCTTGCTTCTTAAGGAAGCAAGATGACATAAACCAGATAATCCTAATCTAGCCAAACTTCCCCTAGCGGTTTATTTTTGAATTAACTGCCAAATTAATAATTATTTTAATTTATGCTACGGTGCCACCATCTGTCAGATTAATAATTATTAATTTAAATTTAAGCTAAGGTGGCGCCATCTATTATTTAATAATTGAACTTTAATTTTTACTAATTTCCCAAAATTAAAAATTTCCCTTGGCCTGGAATCGAACCAGGGACTTCAGGCTACCATCCCGATGCCTTACCAGCTAGACTACCAAGGCACCGGCAGATTTTCAATTTTGGGATGTATATAATTTTAGAGAATATCGGACTTACGCCGACACCACCGCTCCCGGACGGGCTATACCTAGCCACGTATTATCGGACTTACACCAACACCAGCGCTCCCGGACTGGCTAAACCTAGCCACGGGCCCTCTATGGCAAATCTGGGCAGACAGACTTGGCTCAAGTCAGATAACTAATCATAATTCACATTTTACTAAGGAATTTATGCGATCCAAATAATCCTAATCTAGCCAAACTTCTCCTAGCGGTTTTATTTTTGAATTAACTGCCAAATTGAAGGATTTGCCATAGAGGATTGCCCGGATTTGCCATAGAGGGCCCGTGGCTAAGTATAATCCGTCTGGGAGCGCTGGTGTTGGTGTAAGTCTGATAATTCCTAAATTATATACATCCCGAAATTGAAAATCTGCCGGTGTCTTGGTAGTCTAGCTGGTAAGGCGTCAGGACAGTAACCCGAAGTCCCTGGTTTGATTCCAGGCCAAGCCAAATTTTTAATTTCGGGAAATTAGTAAAAATTAAAGTTCAATTATTAAATAATAGATGGCGCCACCTTAGTCTAAATTTAAATTAATAATTATTAATCCGACAGATGGTGGCACTGTAGCGTAAATTAAAATAATTATTAATTTGGCAGTTAATTCAAAAATAAACCGCTAGGGGAAGTTTGGCTAGATTAGGATTATTTGGATCACATAAATCCCTTAGTAAAATGTAATTCATGATTAGACATAAACCAATTTCAGAAAAACTTTTAACGACTGCTTATACTTTTATATGTCATTTAGTATTGTTGTCTTCAAATTTTAAATGAGAGTTTCAGTTGATTGAAAACATTCCTTTACTAGCAGTAAAGTATTTTTCTAACTGGTGTTAGGCTATTTTTTACTAGAACATTATTTCAAAGAATTACAAAACCTATGCAAGGTATAAACTGTAATATGAAATAGGTCACAAAACTCTGTTGTCTTATAGCTTACATATGATTAATTACTATGCATTGCTAATTATAATTTCACAACTTACTTTCTTCTCATAAAGTGTAATAATCTTAATTAATCTTTATTTATCATTATCATATAATTTTAGGAGAAAAGTATTATCCCAATCAATCTCAACATTGCAATTAACTATACAAGTAGTCCTTGACTTATGATCACTCATGTTTACAATGACAATGCTATCAATAAATTCTGTTATTGGTTCTTCTTGTTCAGGGACTCGAACCTTTTGTAAGTGTCCTGACAAAAGGTTCAAGTCCCTGAACAAGAAGAACAAGAACAGACCCAAAAAACATTCTTTTTGTTCTTGTATTTTTGTGTTAGTTAAATTTATTATAATAAAGTGAAGTGCAATAACAAATATTGATAATGGGCAATCTGTAAATTTTTGGCATTTCTGATTTGTGATAATGGGGTTTAAACTGAACACTTTTAAATCAATACTACTAGTATTCCTTGACAATGCAATAGTAAGCCCTTATTGAAAACATCACTCCTGTATTTCTGCAGACATATAATGAAATTTTGGGATATATAAAACCAATTTTTTTTGTTGTTTCAGTATCCTTATTGCTTACAGATAACTCATATACAGTAAAAGATCACTTATCTGAACATCCAAATGAACAACTAAGAATCAGACAATGTTCAACTAAGAAACATAATATTTCAAGTTAATAGGAATGTTTTTAACTGATATGTGATCAAAGATGACAGGAGGTTTTTGTCTATTAATTAATACATTTTCACTATTTGCAAATTTTTTTATGATATTTGAATTGAACAAAAGAGTTCAAAACTCAAAACTGGAAAACCATTATTCTTGTAGTTCAAATCTGATCTTTTCAATGATAGCAGAAAAAATTAAATTCAAAGTATCAAATACTGTTAACTTTGTATCATCATTAATTTTTTTGGATTTAGCACAAAAACTGTACATGCTTATAAAGATTCAGAATTATATAAAGATTCAGAGTTCTTTATGGTTATTCAACAGTTGTATAGGGTGTCTCATTGGGTACGCTGGATTTAATTTAAAAATGAAACAGTAAATTATTATTTAATTGGGCAATTTTTATTGATTTATAAAGTAGACA
This sequence comes from Olivierus martensii, assembly GCA_000484575.1. NCBI lineage: Eukaryota > Metazoa > Arthropoda > Arachnida > Scorpiones > Buthidae > Olivierus > Olivierus martensii. The sequence continues at coordinate 19,719 of AYEL01038732.1, forward strand.
TGTTGAGATTAATTATGGAATATAATGTCGGCCAAATGGCCGCCACAGCTGTTCTGCCACATTCTGATTCTTTTGATCAAATTTTTGAAGACTTTTTCCAATGCAATTGGTTCAATTTCAGCAATAACATGTTGAATTTCTGTTTTCAGTTCAGCAATTGTTTGTGGTTTGTTAGCATAGACCTTGGACTTTACAATACCCCCAGAGGAAAAAAATTGCATGGCATCAAGTCACTAGATCTGGGCAGCCAATTAACATCAGCATTTCTGGAAATCACTTGACCAGGAAAATGTTATCTTAATAAATCGATGGTTTTTCTTGCTGTATGGCATATGGTACCATCCTATTGAAACCACATTTCTTCAAGGTTCATATCGTCCAGTTGGTCCCACAAAAAGCTTGTTATCATGTCACAATATCATACTCCATTTACAATTAAAGCTTGGCCAAACTCATTCTCAAAAAAAAAAGAATGTCCAGTTACATCTCCAGCCCATAATTTACACCAAACCGTAGTCTTTATGGGTGCATCAGTTTTTCATGAATATTAAGAGGATTTTTGTTGACCCAAATCCAACAATTCTGCTTATTAACAAAACCATCCAAATGAAAATGAGCTTCATTGCTAAAGATGATGTTTTTAAAAAAATTGTCATTCACTGTTTGGTTTTTCATCACCCAATTAGTGAATTGTTGCCGTTCAAATGGTCTCGTGGCTTGAACTTCTGAATTAATTGAACTTTGTAAGGGTGGAGGTGAAGGTCTTTAGTGAGAATTTGTTGCAAATCAGTTCTGCTAATGTTCAGTTGTTGAGAACGATGATGTGTTGATGTTCCTGGATTCTCAACTATATCTCACTGATGACTGCGATGTTTTCGGCTGACCACTCAGGATGAGGGTGCAGTAGAGTTTGTTTGCCCATAACCAAACCAGTTTCCTCAAATTTTTTAATTAATCTTCGAACAGTGGACTCATTAAATGAAATATGGATATCAACAATTCCACAAACTTTTTGAACAGTCTTTACAAAACTTTCGGTGATAGATGACAAATGTCAAACATTAAGATTGCTTACTTAAATATAAAAAAAATGGTGGGAAATTTAAATCCAGCATACCCGATAGGACACCCAATATTTGAAACTTTGGAAATTATTCATGATTGAATTCACATTACACAGGTGACTTCCACAAGAAAAGTCCTGGTGTCTCAACCACACCATTTCTTGAACTGAAATTTTGTACAACCTCTGAAACCTATATGTGTATTCATGCAAAGTTTCAGGAAAATTAAAGAGGGTTGAATAGGGATTTCTAGATCAGTTGACATGGAATGACCTAATTTCCTATTCATAGTACTCTCAATATGTAGTATTTGAGCAGAAATTTTATTAAATATACTTTTTTTATCTGACAATTTTACTAAATACATTTTTCAGTTTTATTCAGACTAATTCTGTTGTATCTATTCAAAATCCTTTCACTGTACTTATGTATCCTAGCAGGCTAGCCCTTAGCATTTGCAGGGCTAGGCTGCTAAGATCAGGGAAGAATATAGTTGAAAGCCACATACTATCATGTATATTTAAAAGTTTTATATTAAATTAGTATTAATTATTAATAGGTTTATAAATTATCATCAGATTGCAATTATATATTATATTGTTATAATTATTATATATCATTACAATCCTAACATTGTCTTTCATTATATATTGTTAAAATATACAGGAAATTCTTAATTTTATGATCCCATTTCAGGAATGAATTAATCTCATAAATTAAAATCTCTTAAACCAAGAGTCAATTTCCCATAAACATAATGTTAAAACCAGGAGTTCTGTCCTCAGCAATGAAATGTGATCACAATAAAATTAAATAAAGGCCAATAAAATCAATAGTATATGATTAAATAATGATTTATCTAAATAAATGAAAATACAGCTTTTAAAATCAAGCAAATTATGATGATGATGAAATTATTTGTCATATGAATATTAAGAAATTTTTATTCTTTGCCATCATTATTGACAAATGATTAGATAAACTTTTATACAGTGAATAATGCCTTAGGAACAAATAAGAAATGAAAGTTATTTACATAATTTGCTAGTGAAACAATAGCAGCTAGAACTTGCACTTTTTCTGATTCTCAAGCTACTGTTTTTATTTTTCTGATTTCGTAGCAGATGATGGAATTTTGCTACAAATAGAGCTGTACTGTATTGTATAGCTATGTATATGATTTCAATTTTTTTTTTATGAATGCTTAACATTTATTGATTGCAATTAAAGTTGATATTTCTGAATTATTATTATTATTATTTTTTTTGATACTTCATACTTGAAAAACTTTGTAAACCTGGGAACTTCCTGTATTGGATTATAATTCAAAAATTAAAAAAAAACTGAGAAATCTTTTTTTTTTTTTTTTTTTTTTTAGTGGTGTTAATACATTATGGATTTATTTATTTTTTTTTTTTTTTTTTTTTTTTTACAAAAAGTTTTAAAATTTAATGCTGTCAAAATTTAGATTGCATTGAATTTGAAAAATTATGATGTATAAAATGGCATTGCATAAGCAGAAATGAATCCTGAAAATTTTTGTTCTAAACGAATTGTATTTGTTTATAACAAAAAAATACTGTCATTGTTTTAATATTTTGTAAGAGTGTATTCTAAGTGATTTGTAACTGAAGAGGGCATGCTTACAAGATTGAAAATACTTTTATTTTATAAATTATTCAAATTCTTGTTGGATATAATACCTGCATTAGTGCTGTGCTTCATATATTACAATAGAAAAATTTTAACAAAGGTTAAATTTACAATATTTAATAAAGAAATCTTCTCTTCTTGTTTTATATTGCTTTCCTATCAGAAGTAACTAAATAGCAGTATTATTCCAGCATTCATTATGGGCTGCATATATCTGTAGGAAGATCAACTATGAGATAAAGAATGAGATTTAATGATTTAGGTCCAGATCATCATGAAAAACTTTGTGTGTGTGTATATATATATATATATATGATCTAAAAGTGATTTCACATCCTCCAGGATGAAGTACAACACATGCCATGTGGTAACTTATTCTTAACTGTAAATCACTGTTACAGTTTGACTTTTCAGAGAATCCAGGACTAATGAATTGAATTAGACAGATGTTGTTTGAGACAAGACAGCATATATGTATGGAAGATGCAAATTATTTGCAACTTAGACACCAATTTATTAATGACATGAGAGCATCATGATAGAATGTAGAAATGAAATTTCTTACTTTGATTAATAAATTTGATCTGAGAAATGGCCTTAAGTGTGGAACAGTGCAACTTGAGATGATGTAAGTTGGAGCATTTCTATATATTTATTAATTTTTACTATTGTTATTCATTATAGCACAACATAGCATAAAACTTATAACAAAGCCAAAGGAACAGTATCCAAAATAAATATTGCCAATATATCAGACCATTGCACATAGACTTGTGAATTGCACTGACCAATCATAGGGCTTAACAATTTCATCATAGTTATAAGTTGATGGCATTGTAAATTCAAAATGATTTCTATTAGAAAAATTCAAAAACTGCTCAAGAATTTTAACAATCAAGTAATAAATATACAGATACTCTTCAACTTACAATATTTTGATAACCCTATTATAGTTTGAAAAAAACCATAAGGCAAAAATGGCTGACAATAGTAGTAATTTTAGTAGTAATAATAGATAGTGGAAGACTAGATCTTCAAATTGGAAAAATCTCCAGAATTGAACTTTGCTCTGAAATAGTAAAATTATCGAAAATTAAATCTAGATCCCAAAATGGTAAATAGTTGTTTTACCATGCAGCCAACTATAAATTTTTAATAAAACAAAAAACTATTTCTAGCTAATATGCTGTGAAAACAGCCAAGTTTGGAATATTATAAGGCAGAGTAGCATCCTCACAGTTTGGAAAAGTCTATTGTAAGAGGGCATGTAAAAATTAACAAAAACATCATTTTTGAGACAAACAAACAAAAAATAAATTCAAATTGTTGTCGAAAAAAATGAATCAGCAAAAGGGTTATAATTACATATATCTGTTTACTCAGAAACTTTCTGTTGTAGCTATTTTAAAGACAAAATATAAGTCTTGTTTAGTGATTTGAAAAAGAATTGCAAGTAGTGATATCTTCAATGACACCACAATTTGAGAGAATTTGTGCTGAAAAATAAGCCCACTCATTGCATTAAATAATTTGCTGTATTAAACATTTATTGTAGTTTTCATTTTTTTTCTAAGATTTATTTAATTGTATTAAAAATTATTACACCTTTCTTTGCATCTCTCTGCTTCTTTGCTACTGTAAAACAGTAAATTCAAAACTAGCACAAGACTGCAAAAATGACTTTTTTGTCCTTTGTATGTGCATTGTATAATTGTGTGTATTTCAAACATTTTTTGCTATAGGAGGTACTAATGCTCAAAAATTACACTACCTTTAAATGAAAAATTCTTTTTTCTAGCACTTAGGTAGGATATAAACATCTTTATTACATTATTGTACAGTCACAGAAATATTTTTGGTCTATCTACAGCTGATGAGAGTCGGATAGACCAAAAACGTTTCTGTGACTTTACAATAACTGTAATAAAGATGTTTATATCCTACCTAAGTGCTAGAAAAAAAAAAACTATAGAAGGTACTTTGTGATCGTGAGTCTTGAATGACAATTTTAAGATAGTGATTGAGAACCTTTTAAAAGTCTGCTACGTGTTTTGATTATTTAAATCCAAGTCAAATATCAACTCCACTTTACACACCCTCATTGATAGGTGTTTACAGTAATACGTGAATCATATGTCCGTTTTTTCACTGTGCATGTATAAATAGGGAGGATAAAAAAAAGTCTACCTTATAAATAAGTTTGTCTTGTAAAAGTTTATATTAAACCTGATGATGACCCCAAAGGAGGGTTGAAAACATTTGTCAAATAAAGTAATTTTTGCAGTTTTATGCTAGTTTTGAATTATTACACCATAATAAATATCTATTTTTTTATGTATAAGAACTTTATTTATACAAAATATGATATATCATTATACTATACTGTTAACTTACTCTGCTACTTATAAAATCTCAAATAATTATAGCACTTTGAACAGGAACAGTGCCGGATCTAGTTAGTCTGGGGCCTGATTGGAATATTTTTCACGGGGCCCCTCAAAATATGGCTTATATTTATAAAAAAAATAAGTAACATTTATAAATAAAGAGCCATTTTTGTCGGCTGGATTAGCTACATGGAAATGCTTCGGCTTTCCACTCTGGAGGACCAGGTTCGAATCTCGAGTCTCACCCCTTGAAAATATTTATCATGATCATGAAGTCGGGCCCTCCTGTCGATCTCTGTCCTCCACAATCCGGCTCTGATCCTTCTGCAGGGATGGACAGCATGTGGAAGGACTTCTTTCTCTCTGTCAATTATTATTCTTATAGAAAGAAAACTGGTGTCATCTGATGACAACCTTCTTTCGCCCCGTCAATTATTATTCTTATAAAAAGAAAACTGGCGTCATCTGGTGACAGAAAAACAAAAGAAGGGTTAATTATTTGGATAAATTTCAATTAATGTGAAAATTTGAACAATTTAATTTTTCATCGGAAATAGCAACCCCGTGGCCTAATTAGCTTAGAACCCACTCCAGAGAGATGTGATTAGGATTAATTAATTTATAACGGGCTGTATTCTGGTCACTCTCTCTCTCGTCTCTCTTTCAGATGCGAATTACGTCAGACCCAGAGACGAAAACCGTGGTCCATCGATATGAGCGATCCTGGATGCAAAACCTGTCCTTATCTTTCCCGTTAACGTCATCATTTGTCAAATTTTATTATACATGTTCGGGTGATCTGCGCACGCATCTTGAACAGATTTTTAACCAATAATATTGTTAATAGTTCGTAGCTGTGGTCTATAAACTAAACACATGTATTATTCACGTTTTCGTCGTGCTGTTTTATTTACTCTATTTTCATTCTGAAATTCAAGAAATGTCACATGAAAACAAAATGATAAGTATTGAAAATGAAAATTTTTCTGCTGAGAGAATAAAATTTAATAGGGAGGGTGAAGAAACTCAAGATGGACATGTTCTTCAGACAGGTATTTAGCAAGTTGTATATTTAGAAGTTAACAGTTAATTTCATTATTATTAAAAAATTATTATTTTTTAGTTACATCATCTAATGTTCAAAGACATTGTCACCGTCAAAGAAAGAGGAGAAATGATGGCAATCTTGAATTATTAATGAGACAATTTGTATCAAATCAAAATAATTTACTAACTAGGTAATTAATTACTTCTAGATAATAGGATTATTTCCAAAATCATTTATATTTGTTTTACTAATGGTGCTCCATAAGTGTACAAAATTGATATAAATGAGCCTGAATATTTATGATCTATCAAGTGTAACTATCATTGTCTCTCGTCTCTTTCAGAGAGTGAGCAGAGACCAATTAAAATGCATTTTGATTATATTTATAAATTCAATCAAAATGTATTTTAATTTCTATAAATTATTTTTAATTCATCCATAGCATTAGTAAAT
>AYEL01038733.1:0-38677 GCA_000484575.1 Olivierus martensii
GGTTCAACGACGACGAAGAAGTGAAAACTGCAGTCATGGATTGGGCTTCTTCACACGCGGCAGATTTCTTCGATGTCGGAATTCAAAAACTTGTTGAATGGTATGACAAATGTTTGAACAAAAACGGAAATTATGTAGAAAAGTAGATGAAAGTATGTAGAATATGGAAATAATAAATATTTTAATGATATTTGCAGTATTTTTCTTTTGATTAAAAAACAGACCTCTTATTTAAAAAATAACGCTCGTATATGTATATATGTATATCATACTCAATGCTTGTAAATAATTTGTACCTTTAAAAATTATACTAGTGGTTCACAAAATTTTAAATTGTGAATTTAGTGGTCTGCAACATCTAAAAGGTTGCTGATCGTTGCTTTAGATTATATTTTTTCCACAATTATTTCTTTCTCAATGTTCAAGTTAATTAGCTTTCTTAGTCTTTTTAGCTTATTATACCCAAAATTATATAGCCATAGTGGCAAAATTGTGCTACAAGCAGCTCTGATATCTTCATTGTAGTTCCATGCCATGAAATCAATAGTTAATATGATTCAAATATCTATTTAATTTTAAAAAACAACACATTTGTAATTTGTTCATTTATTACAAATAGTATGCATGTATATGAAATGCATGTGAAATATGTAATAAACAATTTTTGAAACCATTGTTAAGATTATCTGAAAAAAAATTGATGCAGCTCTCAAGTATTTGAGATTCTTCTGTATGGCACATTGCCACATGAAATATGGCCACTTGTTAGATAAAATATTTGAAAAATATTTTCACTTGCTAAAAGTACAAATAAGCAGAGAACTGAATTAACTAGATAACTCAATCTTATAAACAATAATAATAATGAAAATATTCCTTCACATTTGTTATAGCATCTGTTTGTTGTAGTATCCTGATTTTGTTGATAAGAACATTTCATTTTAGCATATCAAGTGTATGTCAAACTGCACAAATCTAATATGTGATCCTTTTGTAAATTTTAATTAATATTGACTAATTTTTTTTTTTTAAACATGGTACAAATTTCATTGCTTTTGGTGTTATTAATATAAGTTTATCAAAAGTTTCAATTATTTTTATATTCTTAACTATATAATGGATTTAACCTGTTGGCTGCTATTGCAAACTTTAGTTCCATGCAATCAAGGTCACTTAAACTAAAGCTTGTTTATAGTCCAATGTAGTAGAGAAGTTCATCGGTGAAGTCGAGGTTAAACAATTCATAGGTTTAACCTCGACTTCACCGATAACTGACGCAGCATAACCGACCGAAGTTGACAACCTAGAACTAGTTCTAGGTTTCAATGTTATGTTTATACCATGATGCTTTGCAATCTGATACAAAATGGCAGTGTTCAAATCAAGCACATCCTTGATTCAAATAGCAATGTTGAATTTTTTATTGAGGCATTTAAAAATTATTCTTGTTTATATAATATTAAATATAAACAAGCAAATTAAAACACAGTGTGACAGACATTCTAGGCGCCAACGAAATGTTGGCTTCGTTGGACTATAAACAAGCCTTAACTCTGCTATTGTGAAATACAGTTCAAAGAAAAACTTTCCAACTTGATATTTTTCATTGTTTATAGTTTACTCCATTACTTCATGTTCTTAAAAATTTATTATTTTCTAATTTTTTGAGAAAATTTTCTCTAAAAATTAGAAAACAACTTTTAAGAACAATGTGCAGTAATCAGATTGGAGTAAACTATAAAAAATGCATGCCTGTTATGAAAATTACTAATTAAGTGACCAGTGAGCCAATAAGGCTAATTACAATTTTTTCCCCTTTGAGCCATGCCTTTACATAGCAAGGGGATTGCATCTCCAATCATCTTTCTAGGTTGTTATTAGTTCAACTTTGCCATAATGGCTAGATGTTAGAAGCTTGAAGAAATGGTGCCCAGAGTTGTCTGGGATTCTAAAGGGGACAGTCCTTCCATTAAACTATATCATCATTTGGCTGATCACAAACATGGTAAAATTTTTACTTATTTTTCAAAACTCAAAGAAAACCAGACTATCAAACAGATTTAAAACTGCACTGGATAAAGGACAATGAGAATTGAAACAGAATGGAAATTTGGCATGTGGAATGTCAACAGACAAGTGAAAGGAAATAAACAGGAATTTGTGAAATGTATAAATATAGGCTGGATATGCTCTGTCTGAATGAAACACATCAAAAAGGAGTGTGCATTTGAGGATATAAGGATGACATTGTGGAAATATGACCTGGAATAAAAAATAATGAGCAAGCAAAAAATGTGTGGGTATGTTGATGAATGAGAATAAAAAAATGTATGTTAGAACACAAACGTGTGGATGACAGAATAATATGGGTAAAGATGAAATTAGAACTACAGTGTGTTTCTGACAGTGGTATATACTCCTACAGATGGTATGAATGAGAATGAAAAAACAATTACAGTGAGAACTGAATGATACAATAATGACATTGAGTCACTGTCATGGCACTGAATGAGTGATTGTATCTGGAAATTTGAAGAGCACAGTTGGTGGAGAGAAAGAGAGAGAGTTGAAGGATTAGTTGAGAAATATGATTCTAGAACAAATGATAATTGGGAGAGACTATCAGAAGTTTATGCTGAAAGAAGGTTCTTTGTCTCAGACACCTTTTTGCACAAGACTATCCATCAACATATCTGGGAGAATCGAGAGAGAGATCAGAGAAGTACGATTTATTTGATTGTTGTGATGAAAGATTGAGAGAGAAGGTTATGGACACGAGTGATGAGAGATGCAGAGAGGGGCTTGGATCACTATCTTGTGATCTCTAGAATGAATCTATTGAGGGGAGAGATAGAGAAATGAAGTGAGGAAATAGCACGAGTAAAAGTAGATGATCATGTGAAGCAAGAGATATGTGGGAAGATGATATGCAAAAGCTGGATCAAGTGGATGAGAATATATGTAACATGGAGAATGTGTGTGGACACACTTTAAGGAGTGTGTAGTGAATGTTGCAAGAGAAGTGAGAATAGATAGGAAGAATGGTGATGCATGGTGCTATGAGGTGCACATGTAGTGGCTGAAAGAAAACAATAATGAAACTGGAATGTTAAATGGAAATGTGAAGTCAGATGAGTATAAATGTAACAACAACTGGACCAGAGATCAATGGAGCATTGTCCTGTTTACAAATGAGTCTCAATTTTCCTTGGAACCATAAATAGATGATTGAGGATGTGGAAAGAGGCTGAGACCAGGTATCATGGTACTGTTAACATCAAGTGCCATGCTTTTTTTGTAGTAGAGGTATGACATATGAGCTTTTCCTTGGGTGGATGCACTGATCTCACATGTGTTTGCAAATGTTAGTATGACAGCAGTGAGATATTGGGATGAAGTTCTTGACCTCTATATCAAACTTTATGTAGGTACAGTAAATCCACACTTTATTCTGATGGATGATGATGCTTGCCCATACAAACATGGATGAGTACCTCTTGGAACAAGGTATATAATGGATGTCTGAGCCAGCATGTTCTCTTGACCTTAATTCTATAGATCCTGTGGGATGCTCTTTGAAGAGCTGTAGCTGCTTGCCAATAACCTCCCAGCATATTACAAGAATTGGCAGCAGCTGTTGAAGAAAATTGGCAATTATTGTCTTCAAAACAACTTTATCATCTCATCAAAGGCATGAACTATCAGTTTCAAGCATACATTCGTACCTCACGAGGATACATTTTGTATTAAACCATTACTTTGTATTGATTATGCATATTCAATCATGAATCATGATAGGAAACATCTTGTAATCATTTTTTCCTTTGTTGTTATTGTGAATATTGATTTTTTTGTTGTTTGTTTTGAAAGTATTATTGTACAGATGATACCTATGTGCATTTTGAAGTAAATTGATTGAACACTACCAGTTCTAACCAATTTTTGTACTCATGCTAACTTTTGGAAGGTAGTGTATTATATAAATTAGTGCTTCTCAAACTTTTCTACTTGGCGACCCCTTTTATCCGAGAAAATATTTTCACGATCCTGGGTTTAGGGGTATATAAACTAGGAATACGAATTAAAACATTTGCTAAAATTTCTGCGACCCCCAAATTTTGTTACATGACCACATATGGGGTCACAACCCACACTTTGAGAAGCACTGATATAAATGATATTTATAAAAATTTTTAAATTTTCTATAATTGAAAATGGTTTTTGTTAAAATAATCTCATTGTAATGTTAAGAAAACAAAAAATAAAACATCATTTAAATGAATAAAGAAATATGCTTGTTTCAATAAGCATATTTCTTTCACACAAATTAACTACCTGAAACATTGCATCTGAACATAGACAAAAGATAATGTCTGTTCATCCATTACACAAAAACAAAATCTATTAAAATTAGAGAGAATCTTTGTTTTTATTATTTTAATTTTTATATTACATTTATTATAACGATTATTTTTTGAATCAAAGCTATGCTGCCACCATCTATTGAATTAATAATTAATTAATTTTGAATTAGTTTGGCTAGTTCATTTGGTTAATTTTCATAATTTATAATTTTAATATAATAAATTCACAAACAATTATTTCTACAATATGTCAATTCTGATAAAATTTATTTATTTTTTTGATTTATTGTAAAATAGTACTTGATAATTGAAAAATTCAAATTTGTCACCTAAGTTTGAGAAAATTTGGTAATCCTTGTAAATTAATGGTGACTAAGATATTATAAGAAATTATTTCACTTAATTATAGAAATTACCAAAAATATCTCTGAATACACACAATTTATATATATATTAATATAAATATTTCTTATGTATACTTGGTTTATTTTATTATAATTATAGAAATTTAATTACAGTAGACCCAATATATTGTTTTGAATTGCCAGTATCGGAGATACATAGTTGCTTAAGTCTCTTTTATGTTGAATTTCCATAAAAACAAAAAGTCATTTTTTTGCAAAAGTATTACTAAGAGTATCAAATTTTCATAAAATATGCTTAAAATATGTTCTTAATATTTATTTAACCATTCAATTTATCAATGTGCATATTCATATAAAATGAATTTAAGCATTGATGAACTATATGGTTTTCAATTTAAGCAGAAATTTTAGGGATGAATTAACTAATGTAGGAGAGACAGAGTTAATATATACAGGGTGAACCAAAATGAACGCAACAGCAGCGAAAAAGTTAAAGTTAAAAATCGTATTTATATCAGCTGGTATGAAATATAATGTGGAAATTTATTTCCCATTGACATAATGATAAAAACTATTTCAATTTTCAATAATGAAATTTTGCAATAGTAATGTTAAATAAAAATCAATAAACATAATGTATGCTTAAATAATGATTATTTATATAAAAAACCGAAAATTACCTTTTGAAATTTTTGAATTATTATAGTAATAATGAAATTATTTATTATCTCAAAAGTCAAAAACATTTTTAGTAATTAATAGAATTACTTCCTGGTAGTATGCTTGATTTTATGTTATCTCAAAAGTATTCATAATTTTTATCTGTAATTATTTGTCATACAAATGTTGAAGAATATTTAATCATCATCAACAAATTAATTGATGAGCTTTTACACAAATCTTTACAGACAGAGCATTTACACTGACTTATGTCTAATTTAGAAATGAAAGTTATTTATATAGTACAGGTGTCCCTCGCTTTACGCGATTAATTGATTCTATGAAATAATCGCATAAAGTGAGTTGAACTTATCATGAGTGAGATAGAGATAAGGATTTATTCAGAAGTGTATAAAAAAAATGAAACTTTACACCTGTGAGCAAAAGAAATTTTTAATGAATGAATTATTTAAACTTTAATGAATGAATAGTTGGGTGAATGAATTTAATACACTCAGCCCTTGATTTACACGGTAGATACGTTCCTGGAAAAATTGTGCAAACCAGAACCGTGTAAAACAAGACACAGAATTCATATAAAATAGAAGGATATAACATTAACATCGAATACAATACAAAAAAAATTAACAATATTCCATACAAATAAAAACAATAAAATTGTATAAATAGAGCTGCAAGCCAGAGTTGAGTTTAGCTGAACTGCGAGACTTGACAGTAAAAGTTAATAGTGAGCAATAAATTGTGAAAGCGAAAGTGGACTAAGAAGAACTTCATTTTTAGAGACAATTTAATGCTTATGCTTTTTCAATTTAAAACTAACCAAATGAACACAACCAAACTTTTCCTGGCAGATAAAGTCTCTATTAAATTTTCTAAACGATTATTTTTGAATTAATGCTACGGTTAGGTTAGTTTGAAATGGTTAATCCCCTGTTTAAAGTTTGCTTTGAGTTTTCAATATATTTTTTAAAATGAGAACATAAACATTAATTAACATCGAATACAGTACGAAAAAAATCAACAATATTCTGTACAAATAAGCGAGCTGCAAGCCTGAGTTGAGTTTAGTTGAACTGCGAGACTTGGACAGTAAAAATTACTCTATTAATCTCTATGAACTCGTAAACCCACAAAACGTGACAATATGATAATCTTTTAATTTATAAATGGCATAATGCAAAACAATCAAAATAAAATCACTAATCTCTACGAACTCGTAAACCTACAAAACGTGACAATATGATACTCTTCTCTACAAACTCGTAAACCCACAAAACGTGACAATATGATACTCTTTCTCTACGAACTCGTAAACCTACAAAACATGACAATATGATACTCTTTTAATTTATAAAATGGCATAATGCAAAACAATCAAAACCCAAAAAATTTTTTTTTGTTTTCATTTAAAAACCGTGTAAAAACGAAACATGTAAATTAAGTGCCGGGCAAATCGAGGGCTAGGTGTAAATGAAATCAGCACTAAATTGTAGTATGAACTAAATACTTTAACTATTCTGTGCTAACGTTTTCGGCTAAACAGCCATCTTCAGGCGCTTTCAAATAAAAATGTTCAAAAAAAGAATATACCGGTGTTATGGTGATAGCTTTACAAAATCAACTATTTCATTATATACAGCGAAATAGTTGATTTTGTAAAGCTATCACCATAACACCGGTATATTCTTTTTTTGAACATTTTTATTTGAAAGCGCCTGAAGATGGCTGTTTAGCCGAAAACGTTAGTGCAGAATAGTTAAAGTATTTAGTTCATACTACAATTTAGTGCTGATTTCATTTATTAAGATTTATAATAAATATTTGAAACTGCTTAATTGTAAGTAACTTGAAAATATATTGAATAACCCTCTGTTGGAGAAACCATATTGTTTTAGATTTTTGTTTTTAAAAAGAAGTTATATTTATCAGTTAGAAATAAGTTATTTAACATTTACTAAACTGGATTAAAACAAAGTAAACAAGGCATAATTCAAATTATGCAAAATTAGTGCTTTCACATAGAAAAATTATCATTTTTGCCAAGAATTGGACAATTTTCAAATGAGCTAAAATTGGAAAATCAATTCGTACAATAACAAGTATTTTAAACAGGAATAACCCATATACTAATTTTAGTAACTCAAATTTCTATGGAAAAATTAAAGTTTATGTTTTTGTCTCCCTAATAATTTAATTTGAGAAATCACTATATACTTGCTGTGATCCATTTGCAGCATTGTTTATTATAACCATTAAACACTAACACATTAAATAGAATTATTGTTAAAGAAAACTAAACAAATTAGGACTTTGCAATAACTATTTTTCTAAAATACTGAAGTGATCAATGTAAGAAATGCTCAAGTCACAAATTAATAAAAAGTAAAAAAAATTAAGTTTATACAAGGCCTAATGTCATAAAATTAGTGATTAAGAATCAAGTACACTTAACCATTGATTTATACAGAAGATTATTTCTGCATAGTATAAATTCAAAAGTGCAAAATTAACACATCTGTATAGAAAAAAGGGGATAGGTTCCATAACATTCAAATTTGAACTTCAAAGACTTGGGTCCAGGTCTGACTCAAAACTAAACTACATAAAACACATATATATAATAAATGATGAAATTAGGAGAAAATGCTCATATTGTCCGTCCAAGAAAGCTGTGCCTAGCTAAGGTGGATGAGTCCAAACGCAAAAAGGAGAATCGCAGTAGGTATAATGATGGGTGGGAATGGTTTCGGTTAAACAGAAGCAGCTTACTGGAATAAAGACAATTATAGAAGTGTGTGAACAACTATTTCATTGACTAACAGTGATTCAACTGATTAATAACCATTCTCATCACACACAATTAAAAATGTAAAATATTTACTAAAAAAAAAAAATATCTATTTTTTTATTCGTAGGGGACAAACTATAAATAAAATATATATCATCAAAGCACACAACAGCAGTATTTTATAAAATAAACATTTTAATAGACGAAATGCTTTCGGATAAATCCAATTTCGTGACATTATGAATTCTAAAATGAAACAGAGTTTTATTTTAGAATTCACGATGTTCTGTGGCTTTGTAAGGCGGTGAAATTGGATCTATCTGAAAGTACTTCGTCTATTAAAGTGTTTATTTTATAAAATACTGCTGTTGTGTACTTTGATGATAAACTATTAACAGTATTAAGAATATAAATAGATATAATTTTTTATATTTTATTTATAATTTTAAAATGTTACATTCAAAAATCTTATTGTATCATGACATTTGAGCATAGACAGACTCTGAAAGTGCTTTTGCTACTTATATTAGTTTATTTAATTTATATCATAATTGCATAATTTATTGCAGGTAGTCCTTGACTTGCAACCAATTCATACTTATGATGGCAATGATGTTGATAAATTCTGCTATTGGTGAGTTTGATTCCCAGACCCAATGGTCTGATATGTAATGTGATTCCTTTTCTGTATTTGATTCTTGCAATTGTATGTTTATTAAAATAGTGTTCTAAAAAACATTAATAGTGAGAAATCTGCGAATTTTGGACATTTCCAATTTATGCCAACAGGGTTTGAAATTTTGGAAATGAAACTCCATCATAATTCAAGGGCTTATGATAGAATTTCTTTCTCAAAATAAGTGTCTTTGCTTAGCTTGGTCTGGAACAGACCTCCAATGGGAGAGATACCAAGCTGCCAACTAGGCTAAATGTATCAGATATCATGCTCAGGGCAACTTGCTTGATCAAATATCATGTTTGGTCTTATTATTATTAATAGAAATCATTCTTGCTTTGCATTACTTCCAAATTGTTTATTATTTTTATTATTAATTGGAATTGATACTTGAGATTTTATGAACTGTTTCTTTTTAACCTGTTAAGGTCTGTTGATTTATAAAGATATCAAAGAAGTGAAACAAAAAATGATAAAACATTCTAAAAAATTCAATCCTGATTTAATCAGTGTAGTTATTGCAGATCAGTATTTTCATTTATTGGGTGAAATGTATGCCTCCAATGATGGATTTTAAATTTTTCAATTGCTGAAATTTTTTTTAATTATATTTTAAAGATAGAAAATTTGAATGGATTGTATTAGTAGAATTCAGATTATTTATCAAATTATATTAATTTTGCATCCTATTCTATTATTTTATTAATCTTATTTCAATTTTGCAATGAGAATTTTTTTTTTTGAAATTTTAAGCAAAAAGTGAAATTTTCATATGATGAACTCTAAAATTCATAAAATAAAAAATATTGTTAATTCTGTTAAAATAAGCAATATTGTTACTTATTTGTTCATTTATTGTTTTATTTTTATTGATAATTAAAATATGAGAAAATCCTAAACACTCATGGACTATTTAAAGGAGAGTAGCACTTTGCTTTCTGGCAGCTAGTTGTTTTGTGGGAAATTGCAGCCAAGCCTACTTTATTGTACTGCATGTAGTATCAGCTGTAGTATTTCAACAAAGCATTTGCAGGCCAATTAAAGTAGAAAATATTATAGCTGTTTATGTTTGAGTGTCACAATTTTCATGTATGTTGGGGTTTTAGATATAATTTCAAAAATTTATAAATTAAAATAAAAATTATTGAAATGAAAAACATACCAATAAATATATTTTATTTAAAAAAATGACAATATTTTAATAAATTTATGTTACTTTTCAATTAATTATACGACATAATTTAAATGAAAATTCGCATAACACAATAATTTTTTAAAATATGATCCAATTTTCTTCATTTATAGCTTTTTTATTTATTTTATTTATTTTTTGATAGCTTTCTGCTATCAAAAAATAAATATTTCCTTGTATGGCTAAGATTTCATACAAAAAAAAAATCATGTTTTCTTCAATCTTCACATTCAAAAAGTTGCAAAAAAAATAAAATTCAAAATAAATTGTTATATCATTACAATGAGAATAAACATAATAAACTGTAAAAATTTCAAAAAATGTTGATGAAAATTAAGACAGATTTCACAAAATGAATTTTTTGCATATTAATTAGGTTTATTTTGAAATATATCACAGATTTCAATGGATTAAATATAATCAAATAAAAATGAAACCATCTTCAAATTAAAAGATTACATATTCAAAATTGAGTCTGAACTTCAATCACAAAACTGCTTTTATTATAAAATTTAAAATATTTAGCTTAATAATTAAAATATTCAGTGAAAATTATTATTTTCTAATGGAAGCAATATCAAACTTTATTGCTTTTTTCAATAATTCATGGCAATCAAAATAAAAAATAAATATTATATATCAGTGATGGCAAATCCAAAATTAGGAAAATCAGGCAACATGTATATCCTGGCATGCCATGATATAAACATCCCAGTGTAAATACTAATTATAAAAGTAAAGCACAAATATTTGTATTTATAGATATAATTTTTATTAACTTGAATCAAGTGAGTGTAAAAATATTAACTTTAAAATAATGAAAAAATCAAAAAGTTGCTATAAAAGTTTCTGCATGCCAATAAAATTTTACTGGCATGCAAATAACTTTTGATGGCATGTATGCAATTGATTTGCTATTGCAGCTATATATTATTAATATCTTTTAAATATGATTGTTTAATCACCAATAGTAACTTATAAGGAGAGGACACAACTGACTACCCATAGATTTTGATGAAACTGAACTGATGTAATCTAGAACAAAACATATCGAATACGTATCCAGGCATTTGTGCCAGTGCACCTTATAAATAAAAATATTAGTGTTTAAAATTTAGGTTCGGCGAGCTTAAGAAATAAGAAAGAGAAAAAGAGCGTTTCTAACACTATGCTCGTAGCATAGTGTGTTCGTGCCGATCCAGTAATCTCAAGGTTGCGGCTTCGAGGCCCATCACATAGTGTGTTCGTTCCAATCCTGTAATCTCAAGGTTGCAGCTTCGAGGCCAGTCTCTCTCTCTCTGACGTTTTTTTTATTTTAAAAACTAAAAAATAATTAAATTCAAGTTCAAACACATAAAACTGCATCAAAATTCAGTTATTTCTTGTAATTTGGAGAGATGGGTCTGAGGTAGACAGATTTGCGGAGAAGTTCACGTTAAACCAGTTCGGAATAACCCTAAAAAAGGAACAGGTAAGTAGGTCAGAGATTCATTTTTTAGACATCTATTTGCAGGTAGACGGGCAAGGCTTTAGAACATCAGTATTCAGAAAATCCACGTACCGACCTATCCTCATCCCGTATTGGTCAAACGATTCAATTAGTTATAAGAGAGTGGCATTTCGTAGTCTATACAGGAGGGCATTAATATACTGCAAGGAGAGTGATGATTTACTGAAAGAACTGCGTTACATAAAGGACATAGGACTATAACATGGTTACTCCGAAGCATTCCTGTCACGCATTTTTAAGCAAGTTAATAACTCGTAAGGCATAAAGACAACGTAATAAAACCCAATGAAAATGTCGGAGAAAGGTTTTTGCCAATACCATATCACCTGAAAAACTTGAATGTTATAAAGAAGGTTGCTAATAGTAGTAATAAAAGATTAGCGCCAGAAAGGTCCACCACTGTCTTCAATGCGCTCAGGAATGAAAAAGACCCGCCTAAAAAAACAGAGCAGAAAGGGGTATACAGAATTCCCGACAATCAGGTGACTGGTTCCTTCATCACGACAATGCCCCCGCGCACACGGCCTTAAGAGTGATCCACTAACTGGCCTCTCGTTCCCCACCCTCCGTATTCACCAGACCTAGCCCCTTGCGACTTCTTCCTCTTTCCGAGAATGAAGAAAAATCTAAAAGGGAAGCGTTTGGACGATGTGGAGGCGGTAAAAACAGCTTCGCAAAGGGTACTGGACAATATCAAAGTTGAAGAGTTCCAGAGATGCTTCAAACAGTGGGAAAAAAGACTTGACAAGTGCATCGAATCTAATGGAGAGTACTTTGAAGATGACTGAAGGAGTTTTGTAAAAGTTAAATAAGGTTTTTATACAAAAAAATCCGGTTTTTTTGGGTCCCTCCTCGTATACTATTTCCAACGTCGAAACTAATCATTTAGTATTCGGCATTACAATAAACTTCCATTCAACTTCATTTATCTTGCATTTGAAAACATCAGTGTGCGAAGCTGTCATCCCTATTTTGTCACTGGATTCGTTCAGTTAGCACAAGCGTACTTGTGCCAATGGTCGCGGCTAAGCTGGATGGACAGTATCTGCTCACCTAGTCTCTAATAATTCAAATCTTTGCATTATAGCTTTATTTGCTTCAATTTTACTTAGATCAGCAATAGACAAACTTGTGTGAAAGAGCCATATCGCATCAATGCAATATAGCTAGAGCAGTACTTAAATTATATAAAATGTTTTTTCCGTATGAAATAACTTACTATGAGCTATTTTTCATTTACATTCCTAGAAAATATAAAGTCCAGTACCTTTAAGATACAGACCAAAATTAATTTTTTTGTATTCATTTATTGGTAAAATTTTGGGCATTATGGCTATTACGATATACAAGTAGGCCTTGATTAGTGCAAATAATTGATTCCACAAATTTCTCGCACTATTCAAAGTATTAACTATGTAAAATATGGTAATTGGCTCTTGCTTTGTAAGATTCCGGCCATTAGCCAACCTTCACGATGAATAACCACAATACTAATTAACACTAACTGTTTAAGAAATATTTATTTTCATATTTTACATCATAACTAACTGTTTAAGAAATATTTATTTTCATATTTTACATCATTGTTCAAACTGTTTAAGAAAAATTTATTTTCATATTTTACATCACTGTTCATCATCGGCCATTAGCTAACTTCACAATGAATAACTACAATAAACTTAACACTAACCATTAGCTAAGTTTCACGATGAATAACCACAATAAACTTAACACTAACCATTAGCTAACCTCACGATGAATAACCACAAAAACTTAACACTAACTGTTTAAGAAATATTTATTTTCATATTTATATCGTTATTCATCATCTAAATTAATTACTCCAGCCTTTCGCTTGAATTTCGCTTTACTAAAATCGGTATGCGCTTTCGGTTGCAGTCTTCAATCCACAGCTAAAAGACGCTCCATTTCTATTACAAAACTTCTATTTCTTGTACTTGTTTGAAAACCACAATAAGTCGATGTCAATTTTACTTTTCTCCTAAATTTCGTTTGCATGTTTTACGGATATTCCGTTTGGTAGATTCAGGCATTTTGAGATCTCGTCCTATCTTAGAATTAGTGTGAATAATATATTGAAATGTAGTTATTATATTATATTCCTAATAAAATCAAATAAAATAAAAATTTCTTTTAATTATGTGAATTTAATTATTTTTTATTTTTTAAAATAAACGTCAGAGAGAGACGGGCCTCGAAGCTGCAACCTTGAGATTACGGGATTGGCACGAACACACTATGCTACGAGTGTAGCGTTAGAAGTGCTCTTTTTCTCTAATTTCTTAAGCTCGCCGAACCTAAATTTTAAACGCTAATATTTTTATTTATAAAGACACATTGGCACAAATGCCCAGACACGTATTTGATATTTTTGTTCTAGATTACATCAGTTCAGTTTCATAAAAATCGATGGGTAGTCAGCTGTGTCCTCTCCTTGTTAGTTAAATAATACTACTACTTACAACCAGAATATCATAAGACCCAGGTATATTAATTTCAATTATAATACAGGCTTATCAGAAAATATATTTTCCTAATCATCCATGTATTATAAGTTGATTAAACAAAATGGTACTATCATTCCACATTTAAATCATCAATTACTTTTGCAGATTCTTATGTATGTATACAGGGTGAAGAAAATCTGTCATAAAATTTTGTGTACTCTTAGAGGGCATCAAAACAAGTCGAAAATGTTTAATGAACATAGTCTAAAATGCACTGTTTTCAAGTAATGACCCTTTAAAACTAGCTAAGAACACAAAGCTTTGGATGAAATACAATGCTTTGATGGATATGATGCTTTGTGTACTAGATGGCGAAGACGTATTGTATTGCATCGCTCCCCTTCTTACTATCGTATTACAAAGTTTGCTCTCTGCAGCTTCTACGTGGCATACCGCCTTTCTCAATTGAGTTAGTCCAGATAGTAAAAATGCTAGTACACCCGGTTTCTAATTTAAAAGTCTGGGTTTGAATTCTGGTTATGGAAAATATCACAATGCTTTTTGATTTTAATTTCATTCTCTAAGTTTATCACTTTTACTGTGTTTTAGAATACAACATTCTCATTCCATATTTTGTTTACTGACAATGCCAGCTTTATGTGAGAAGGATTTTCAATATTCACAATAACCACAACTGGATGGACGAGAATCCAAATTCAATGTACAAGCAAGAATATCAGTCCATTACAATACCTGTCCAAACATTCACCAAGAAGTTTTAATTCTCAGTGAATGTTTGAGCAAGTATTGTTGTTGACTTCCTCTTTGGTCCTTAATTTTTACTAATCAACCTAATGGGGCAACATACTTTGTTCTGGAAGAGATCTTGATGGAACTTTTGGATGATATTCCTCTTGGAATATGAGGAAGAATGATCTTTCAACACGATGGCACTCTTCCCCACTACTCATTAGCTATTGAAAATCATTTATCCATAACCTTTGGACGGAGATGGAGTGGACGTGATGGACTGAGAGCACGGCTTCTGAGGTCACCAGATCTCATATCTATGGACTTTTTCTTTTGGGGTTATATGAAGGAACTGGTTTATACAATATTCCTGGGAATTTTAAAGAACTCACAATTCTTTCCCCTGACACTATCAACTATGCTTTGTTGTTAGAGGATGAAACTTTGAACATTTTCTATAAAACATTTTTTTGTAATTTATAAAAACTGTAATGAAAGGTTAATTGTCTTTTGAAAAAGAATTCGAAAAACTGAATCGACAATGTTTAAGTTTGTCTTGTAAAATTTGTAATGAGGATTAAAGGTTTCATCCATACTGGACTTTCTTTTATTTCAAAACATTTGCTATGAAATGAAATAAGAACTATCCCTTGTGATTGGCCATTTTTAAAAAGAAAGTGTGCATACAATTATTACTTTTTCTTTTTTTTGTTCTACTTAATTGGTTCACTTATCATTTGATACTCTTGCTCCTGAAGCAATCACAGGAAGTAAAATGCAACAAAAGTGATAAACTCAGAGAGAGAGAGAGAGAGAGAAATAAACAAAAAGCATTGCAATAATTGCCATAACCAGAATTCAAACGAAGATTTTTAAATTAGAAGCCAGGTGTGCTAGAATCTTTACTATCTAGATTAACTTAATGGAGAATAACAGTATGCCATATGGAAGCTGAGAAGAGCAAACTTGTGATACGGTAATAAGAAGGCAAGCAACACAATACAATGCGTCATAGCAACATGACGTGTTGTGATGCTTTGTAAACTAGATGGTGATTGGCTACCTTTAAAGGGCCATAACTCAAAAATGGTGCGATTTAAACCATATGTTCATCAGACATTTTCGATTTGTTTTGATGCCCTCTATCAGTACACAAATTTTATGACAAAGTTTTTCTTCATCCTGTATATTTCATTGTTTGAAAAATTTTTATTTATAATTTTATTAATAAACTGTTTCAGGTTATCATAATTTTAAATGTTAATTTTATAGATGCTCTCAATTATTTCAATTGAAATAAGACACTAAAATCATAAATGCAAGCAAATTAACAATCAAATAACTTAAATATTTATAAATGCTATAATTAATTGAAATATTTTTTGTATCAACTTTAGATTGCAATGCATCATATTTTAATGCAAATTACTTAATAACTGAAATGAGAACTAACAAAACTTGTTGATCAAATAATAATGTATTTGCTTGCTATTAGAGAATCTAGGATTGATGCCAGATCTCATACTTTCAGATATTTTCAGGGAAATGATTCCATTCCTCCATAAACATGACTAATCCCATTGCAGGCATGAACATTCCATATGCATCTGAACGGCATAATAAATAATTCAACAATAGAATGTCATTGGATGCAGTATAAGAATTGTATTGACTCATACCTTCTTAGCTAACAATTTCAGAGTGCAACCCTCCTATGGTGATATCTTTCAAAGTACAAAAATTTTCTATAATTGCATTAATGGTTTATTTTAAACAACAAAATATTAAAATCTTATCAATATGCTTTAAAGTTATATTTAAATTACGTACTAACTCAACAATGGCATCAATTAAGTAAAAATTGATGCCATCATTAAGTTGATTTTTATATTTGGTTTAATATTTGAGAGAAAAAGAGATGGAACATATTCAAGTTAAAGTGGGTCTTTGAATAGTTCATTTAATATTTAAAAGACATCAATAAACCATTATTATTATTTGATATTGAATTATAGTTAAACCAAAAATTTTCAGACTTTCAAAATTATAAAATATAGCAATGAATATTGAAATGATTTCCGCTGCTTATTAACTGCAGCAATCAAAGAATTTCTAGAAGTTTTACATATTGGAAACAGACAGAATTTAATTTTAGGGAAAATTAGTTTTAACTCAACTTCATGTTTTCAGCATTTTTAAATTTCACTGAATACTTAACTCAGAATATTACAACATAGCATCCAAGACATTATCTTGATTCTTATTTAATAATAGATCAATATTCTAAACTGATATTCATCAGAAGTCTCTCAACCTTTTTCTTGAAGGGACATATTGGATTTTGAAACTTTAGATTGAGGGTCAAACTGAAGTAACTTACAAGTAACTAGAGATAATTATATATAAAGTTTTATATAAATTATTAATGTATGTAATTAGCATAGTTTATCTCAAGTTTCCCCCCCCCAGAATATGATCATGTATCAAAATACTTTATATATAGTGCAATATTCATAAGCACTATATATAAAGTATAACTTTATATACACTCAGCCCTCGATTTACACAGTACATATGTTCCTGGAAAAATCGTGCAAACCGAAACCGTGCAAAAGGAGACGCAGAATTCATACAAAATAGAAGGATATGTTCAATTATACTGTAAACCATGTAAATCGATCTAAAGAAGATAATGAAAAGTCGAGGATTCAATTAAACTGTAAACCATGTAAATCGATCTAAAGAAGATAATGAAAAGTCGAGGATATGTTAACCGTGTAAATCGATCTAAAGATATGAAAAGTTGAGGATATGTTCTTTACCGATTAAAGGAAAAAAATGAGATTGGTTCATTAATTTTTAGAGATAATTTAATGCTTATACTTTTTCATTTTATTTTTGAAAATTTAAAAAAACATTAACATCGAATACGGTACAAAAAAATTAACAATATTCCGTACAAACTAGCATCGAATACGGCACAAAAAAAAAAAATTAATAATATTCCGTACAAATAAAAACAATAAAAGCGTTCAAACATAAATAGGCGAGCTGCAAGCCTGAGCTGAGTTTAGTTGAGGCTTGGACAGTAAAAGTTAATAGTGAGCAATAAATTGTGAAAGCAAAAGTGGACTAGGAAAAAGAACTGAGATATTCTGAAATAAAGACATAAATTAATGTTGTATGAGATAATTATCGTATTTTGTATTGAATTTAGTTATAGTGAAACTAGATTTTGTTTTGTGTGAATAAATTAGACTATACAAAATATAGCCGTATTCACTCTTTATTAATCTCTACGAACTCTTAAACCCACAAAACGTGACAATATGATACTCTTTTAATTTATAAATGGCATAATGCAAAGAGATAAGATTAAGGCTCAACAAAATAAAACTCCAAAAAAATTTTTTTGTTTTCATTTAAAAACCATGTAAAAGCAAAACCGTGTAAATTGAGTGCTGTACAAATCGAGGGCTAGGTGTACTTCTACACTTAAGTATAGAAATAGCTTTATTGCAAGCAAGATTTGCTTTGTTGTTATATTAAACAAAAATTATACCTTTGTTATTTTCAACAAAATTTATTGTTTTTATTCAATATTTTTAAAAGCATGTACTCTGCATCAATTTTTTTAGCATAGTTCATTGACGTGTACCAAATTTATAAGTCATAAATAATAATCATCAAAATCTAAAAACATGTCTTAAGTAATACACTTTTGTATATTCTGGAATCCTCCATAGTGCTTCTTAATAACTTTGCTATTTGAAGCATCAGAATTCAAATCTTGAATGCTTTGTTTTGGTAGGTTATTTAAGGAATTTTTAAATTTAAATTATATATGAAAGTTTAATAAATGCTTAGGATTTCTTTATTAAATTGGGTGAAGTGCCACATATGCAGTAGCTGATCTGTGCCCAATACATTTCAGATCTCTGTTATAAATTATTAATTTTAGTATTTGATTTAGTTTTTAATGTAAACGAATATGGATTTTACATTATAAAACAATGTGCTACAATATCAAAATTTAGATAACTTTAGATATTGTATATTTAAAAATTGATCTGAAGCTATATATATAATATATAAAATTAATAAATATGAAATTAGGTTAGTGGGTCATGTATAATAGCTATTATATCTTGGCATTCTAAGAAGTGTTTTCGGTACTCGGTAATTTGCATAATATATCGATGGCCGACAATTAGGAATTTAGGAAGTGTTTTGTTTAGTTATGGTTCTCTGCACTTTTTCCGATAACAGCATTCCTACACACAATTGATCTTAATAGAATTGTACTGATAGAAGGGGGAAAGAAAAAGAACCGTTTGATAAAACAAGAATTGTCGCTCATTAATGCGCTTTTGTTATTATACCATATCTAAAATAATCGCAGGATTGTTTGGATATCAGGCAATTGTTCATTCACGAACATGTAGATCTATTGCCGGTAATAAACTCGTTTACTGCCGATTTAATTATAGAGAATGAAGTTTTCTACTAATCGTAGAAACAAATTAGTCTGTTTCGCAAAAATCGGCTCCATATTTTATTTATTTTTTTTTTTTTAATTCGAAAAATTCCTAAAAGGGGATAACGCGGTTCAAACCGACACTTTGTGATGTTTCGCAAAAATCGGCTCCATATTTTATTTATTTATTTTTTTTTTTAATTCGAAAAATTCCTAAAAGGGGATAACGCGGTTCAAACCGACACTTCAGCCAGTGTCAATAAAAGTCTCGTGACGGCTTTAGCTTTCATGGCGCCAATTCCACCTGCATTTCGTTGAACGGCTGCCAAATCATTGTTGCCACTTGCTAGGTATGTTAAGAGTCTAACTGCCAAAAAATAAGCGACACTAATTGAGCATTTAGTTATCACCATCAAAGTAGATGCTTCGATACCTTCGTCATTAACAAGTCGAGATCCATTTTAAAAGGATTGATCATTGTTTTAAGAGTCGGTTTTGACCTTCGTAACTCCAAGTCGTGCTTGCGATGCTTATTCTTGTTGTTAAAAATAGATGTTTTTCTCATTTAAAAAGCAATTGATAGCTTGTTAGATTTTTAATGATTTTAAACGGTTCACCGATCGCTTTCAAGGGCTCGCGATTAATTTTTATTAGCTGATTTTTGCTGCATTTCGTTTTTTTTACTCCTTTCTTTTGTGTGTTTCGTTAATCCTTCGACGATGGAGTTGTAAATGGACTTTATTTAGTGGACGGTGATGATTTAATCTGCATATTTATGTGCCGTTCACGTTATACTTATGCTTCGTACTTTCATTTTAAGTAAAATAATCGCAGACTCATTTGTTTTACGTAAAATGCCGATTAAAACACTGGTAGCACGTGCGACTTTCCCATCTCGCAACTTCTCACAGTCGACTGCAGAGGATGACTCTGTCTGGTTGCTAGGAGACCGGCGTATTGGCGCCAGTCTCCTGGCAATCAGCCAGCAGCTCAAGGTCTCTGACGAGCTCATACGTCATTTGCGTGTTGTGACGTCACGCATGTGTGTGTGCGCGCGCGCGCGCGCGAGTATGGTGTGTTATGTGTGTGCGTGTGTATTCTGCCAGCCATGTGGATTTGCATTCGAACGTACTTAAAATTCTTACAAAATTTCGTTCTGGAAATATTTCAGAAGCACATCAGCGAAATTTATGCAACTGGTTTCAAATCTTGCAGCACGCAAATTTTTAAAATAGCAAAAAAAAAAAAAGGCAATGTTTACATTTCTTCCAAATTATAAATTTATTTCTCTTTATAATAAATTATTTTCTTCGACGAAAAACGTAAACAGAAGAGTAGAAAAAAATTTATTATTATTATTTTTTTTTTTCCTAAAAATTTCACATTGCAAAATATGCAGTCATATCAATCCTTACTAGAGAATGTTTATAAAAGTGACGACATCGTCACGAGTGCCTATTGGAATTCACAACAAATTCCTCTTTCAAAAAGCATTTAAAACACGGGGATGTTTTTGTTTTGAAAACGGTTTGTGCAATTGATATAGAATTTTTCGATAAAAGGAATTTCCAAATAAAGAAGCGCAGTGTTGTATTATGACTCACGTCCCACACAACACACTGAGTAACAGACATTGTGCGGTGTCAAATTAATGTGATTGTGACTCGTCACTTATGCAAAGATTTCTGAGACGTATGAGGTCATTCTATAAGCTCTTCCTCCTTAACAGAGTAATAGTCACATATCGACGACTCATACAAAACACTCGGCATTTGTTGTACGAACTCGAATTTCAGTTAAAAAAAGAAAAACTTTCTTTTCACTCTGCCGCTTCGAAACAAGCGAACTTCTGTCGAGCTCAATGACGTAACAGATATCACTAACGAAAAATAAATGCTTAACTGCATCACAAACCAGACTATAATGCTTTACATCCAAAACTTCTTTGAGTTATTGTATTTTTTTTTTTTTTAAATTATTTTTTAACCCCAGATGAATATTCCGGGATTTTTTTTTTTATTATTAAGTTAACATTCCACATGCACTACAATGAATAGAAGTATTCAAGTCGCTATTTAGAAAACAACCCTTTGAAAAATTTTAATGAAATAATTAAAACATTGTTTCAACTATACCGAACATTCTTTTCATTAAAATTAGATAATATTATTATTATTATTATTTAATTTTTAAAAAATAAGAAAGATTAAAGAAGTCGGTCTTCCGACATTCTGCAAAATCGTTGAGCTGTGTCATCGAAAATCCGCATTCTTTCAATGACACGTACGAAATAATTCAAGTAATATTTCCAAATTTGTAAATTTTGTAGTTTTTCTTTCTTTCAAGATTTATATATAAAAGACGATATTAGGAAGTTTTGCAAAACAACCTTGACATTTACCTTAATCTGTTATATATCATTACTTGCAGTGATCCGCATATTTATAGACGAATACTCTCAAAGAACATGCTTACGAATAAATAGTTACGTGTATATACTGTATCTTATGACCGCGATCATGTCAGGAGCACCTGTTCGCTTATTTAGATGTTTTTTGTTAAAATTCGCAAAGGAGGAACACTAAAAACGGCAGATAATTTCATATAGGTCGCATCACATGCACCAATCTTACTTTTCAATTCTTGTTTCGATCCGTTTCTTTCATACTACGTTTAAAAGATAACATTTTTTTTTTTTATTATTTATTTTCCTCTTTCTCTGAGAAATTTCGTTATAAAATAAGCAATTTTGATCGATCAACAATTCTACTTAACTTTTTTTAAACCTTATAAAAATTCGGTGTTATTTTTTGGCTCTGAATCATCGCGTTTTGTAATGATTCAGGTAAATTTTCGGATCGAAATTTTTATTTTTTTTTTTATTCAGTGACCGTGAGTCAAGTTCGTTATTTACTAACATCACACTGAAACCTAATCTGGCCAAAATCCCCCTACACACTAAGAAGAGTGACTGGACCAGTCTAAATTTGGAAAGACCTAATGATATTCTTGGACGCGTATTATGAGTTCCACATACACACACGCATACCAGACAAGGGGATGGAATTACCTTTCAAATGAGTCATGGCACACATCACACACACACACACACACACACACACACACACACACGCATTATCTACTAAGTTTATTTAGTAAAAAATCGTTTCTTCGAAAAATTTTGAAAACTTTTTAACCTCATTGTGCGTTAAAAAGTAGCGAAACTTGGCTTTAAATAAGAATCTGCATTACTTGCCAAGTAATTCCACCATCTTTTTACATACTTTCTTGGTCAAAGGGCGTCTTGTTGATGAATGTGCTGCGTCGTACGAAAATTATACCCGGTTGTCTTAACATTAAATAATTTTTACGCCAATCATCAATAAAAATAATAATAAAAAAAGATTAAATAGATAGATAAAAACCATCGTCTTTAGCTAATTATGCAGTTCGATAACGATAAATTAATCTGTATAAAATATCGCCAACGGTATTACAACATAGATTTTTAGTGCATTTAATCTCGTGATAGATAAACTGTTGCGATACCTAAATCTTACGAGATTAAACCAAAAAAAAAAAAACACTGTGAGAGAAAAGATTATATACATTTAAAAAAATTGCTTATCTTTTAATTAAAAAAAAATTTGTGTTTAAATTATTAACGATATCAGATTGAAGTGTTTGTTCTTGACATAGTTTTCTATGTTTATGTTACGTCGAGTTAATGATTTGCAAAATATTCCTATTAAAATGATATAATTTGTTATGAAAGACATGATTTGTGTTTCTCTCTTTCTTGTTTTGGAAATTCGTTCGCAAGATCGATTGAAAAACAAGTCATTTCGGTTTAACAAACTAATAATTCGATTGGATTCTTATTATGCGACATAAATTATTTATAAGAATTAACAGACAAAACAAAATTATTATTTTTATGTGTCTTTACAGAGTTAAGTCGAATTATGTTACACCAAACAGGATAACAGAACGATTTCACGCATCGCGTTATCATTAACGACATTTTCGTGTTTAAAATCTCATATTTCATAGAACAATAACAGTTTAATAACCAGGAAAAATTAATTAATTAAAAGAAACCGATTAATATTTAAATAATTGTGTAATTAAAATTATATTCCACACACAGCGACACAAACAATATTTTCCTCCTTTCATTGTCAAGCTCTTGAAACACGACTTCGTTAATTTTTTTTTTTTTTTCCATCTAAAAATGCATTCTGTAAAATTCAATATCTCAGGTTACTTTGCTTATAATTTTAAAAGATTATTAGTTTTTTTTACAATTAGGATTACAATGTTTCGTAACCCGTTTTGTGGAAGGGATGGAGCAATATATAACATGAGGAATGGGACATGCTTTATGTGTGTTGTAATCGTCGTCCGTTTACGTAATACTTGTTTTTATTAATATAAATATATATATATATGTAGATATATACTGTAATTAATGAATGGAATGACTGTATCGATTAAGTAGGAATTATGAATAAATGAATGAACTGTATACAGTTTGCGTTTTTCCAGCATGTGACCAGTTGATTTACGGATAAAAATGGGCAATTTGGTGCAAAAATAGTTAATTAATCGAATGTTTGCTTCGAACTTTTGATAAAACGATTATTTGAGTAAAAAATATTGTTCAAATTTATATATGCAGTTATCCTCGTCACTTCGCTACTTGTGTACTGAATATATCTTTAACTGCTGCACAAATTTCTACCCCGTATTTCGTCACTATTTCCAATCGAAATTTGAAATTTGATAGGAATATATTTCGTTTCCTTACATTTAAAATGTGACCTTTAGGAAATATAAGTGGAAACAAGCTTTTTTTTTTTGCAAAACCTCCTCTCTCGTACAGGAATGCGTCATTCATTTTCGGATGGGAAACAACAGCAATCTTTCCATCTTCCATTATCTGCATTTCCCCACATTATACAATCTACCATAAGCAAACACTGGATGAGTGCATTTGTGCAAACACCAATTTCAAAAATTAAACGTCACGAATTCTTTTACTCGAATTTTTATTTGAACAGATCCGAAAGCAAAAAATTCGTTTAAATATTTTTATATTTAAATACTGTATTTATTAATTTACGAAAGATAAAGCAGAATAAATGTCACATATAATGAATTTATATAATTTTTTTTCTTTGTTTTATGTAATTAAGATTTTACGAGATAAACATGTTTAGATAAACTTCTTTTCTTGTCAGCTTATTAAAATCCTTAGGTTTTCCCTTGGTAATGGCTGCAGAGCATCCTTGATGATCGTGCATGAAGGAACATTCGCGAACTTTTCGATAAGTTCTGAATTTTAGATGTAGTTTGTCGGTTGCCTGTTGTAACCGCTTACAGCAATCCCGACATACAAATTCATGGGTGTCGTTCAATTGATAATAGTCCACTAAAAGAGATTTATGACAGACTTTACAAATATCTGTCGTTCCTTTAGTGCATCTGATGGTTACTGAAGGTATAACAGTCTCCTTTCCCCCAAAACTGCCATTTTTCTTTACAGTTCTATCAATTGGCAAAACATTCTTATAATGATTTGGAGAAGGTGAAAGGCATTTGTTTAAGAACTGATATCGTTGCTTCGTTCCCGTTCCGAATGGTTTCGAAGATTGTTTATAATCTGGAACTTTAGTTATATCAGTTTGGTATCGAGTAGGCGAAGGCATCCTGAAATTCTTTTCTTCTCTAAATCGTCTCGATTTATCGACACCAAATCCCCTACCGGCTCTATTAAACATAAGCAATTCGGTCTGATATCTACTACTGGTCGTTAAGTCGTTATTGTACGACCCTGGACCCAAATTTGGAAAGATTTCCTTGTTGGTGGTAATTCCGAGACGATGGCGCGGAGGATCATCCATAAGCAATGGTCGATTTCGACACATTCCGAACGAAATTACGGTTTTGCGACTCATTTTTACGTTATCTTCCAGTTTAAAGTTCGAGTAAGACAAATCTTAATATACAATTTTTATCAGTACGTATAATGCCGTGTAATTGTTAAAGATTACAAGATAATGAAGTTTGCCAATTGTTGAATTAATCTGATAATTATGAATCCACTTGTGTCGTTCGCTATGAATTGATTTGTGTCTTTTTCTGTGAATCCACTTGTGTCGTTCTCTGTGAATCCAATTGTGTGTTTTCTGTGAATCCACTTGTGAAGTTCTCTATGAATTCAATTGTATTGTACTCTGTGAATCCACTTGTATTGTACTCTGTGAATCCACTTGTGTCGTTCTCTGTGAATTGATTTGTGTCATTTTTTTGTGATCCACTTGTGCTGTTCTCTGTAAATCCACTTGTGTCGCTCTCTGTGAATCCACTTGTGTCGCTTTATATGAATCTATTTATATTGTTCTCTGTGAATTGATTTGTGTCATTTTCTGTAAATCCTCTTCTGTTGTTCTCTGTGAATTCACTTGTTCTATAGACAACTAGTGAATATAACAACTTTTCTACTAAACAATTTTCATATACTTACAAAAAACTGATAAATAAAAAACATTTTTAAGATAACATTCCGTTATTCATCATTAGATAAAATTACATTCCTCGGTATTAAAATATTATATATCATTTTGCTATAAAAATAATAAATTATATGCGTAATTTATCATGTCTGCATTATTTCCTTAGTCATTATAAGTTTATCAAAAAAATTTGATAAACTACAGTAGAATTATTGTTCGAACATTAAGCATTATTATTTTTTTATCTCAATTAGATAAATGTTTGATTTATTATACTCTGTTTTATTACATAAATTACATTAATTGTTATTATTATATAAAATATATTTAAATTAGCATAATATATTTGTTTGTTTAAACAATTTTTGAGTAATTCACTCGTAAAGGTAAAATTCGACACATATATCGAATTTATATTTCTAAAAATCGTAATAATTCAGTTTGTTATTGTTTTTAACGGGCGAAATGCTGTTATGCTTAAATAACAATAATAATAATTATAATTATTATTATTATTATTATTATTTTATTTAGTTTAATTTATTAATTCTTATGATATTTGTTCACTATGAATTCACTTGTATTGTACTCTGTGAATCCACTTGTGTCGTCCTCTGTGAATTGATTTGTGTCATTTTTTGTGATCCACTTGTGCTGTTCTCTGTGAATCCACTTGTGTCGCTTTATATGAATCTATTTATATTGTTCTCTGTGAATTATTCGATCAATACTTAATTCAGATTTAACACTACAGTCACATAGACTAAATTGGTGTATTATTTCAAAAGCATTTAAAATCAGAATTATGAAATACCTATACTGAGAAGCTGTAAATATATCTATATAAACTTTTAAGATTTTTAACAAAATATCTGTTGTAAAAGTTTCTAACATGATGGGTATATTTTATCCTTAGCCTATTTGTTTTTTTAAAGAG
The DNA here is from genome assembly GCA_000484575.1 of Olivierus martensii. Taxonomy (NCBI): domain Eukaryota; kingdom Metazoa; phylum Arthropoda; class Arachnida; order Scorpiones; family Buthidae; genus Olivierus; species Olivierus martensii. The sequence goes on from AYEL01038733.1 coordinate 26,727, forward strand.
TTTTGAAGTTTGGAAATTCATTCATAAAATTTATGAACTGTCATCTAATTATCAAAAAATTTTTTTGTTAGTTATTATATCAAAAAATTTATTTTTTATTTTAACTCAAAGAGCAACTTGAAGAGTTATCATTATTAACAGAAACTGGTTGAAGAGTTGCAAGTAGAAATTTTATGCAAGTCTTTGAATTTCCGCAGTCGGCGCAACAACTTTTTGAAGAAATTTGTGTCACTTTTGTGCAATTATTTTTCTTATCTAATAAATTTCTCCGAATTGCACTATTATTATTATTATTATTACTGCTACTACTCCTTACTGAAATCGGTTGCAAACGTTTCTGTTTCTCCGAATTGCACTATTATTATTATTATTATTATTATTACTGCTACTACTCCTTACTGAAATCGGTTGCAAACGTTTCTGTCTGTTTTGCTCCATTTTATTACTAATTTTACCACTTGATAACACAAGTGAACAATCTTGTCTGATATTTTTTCTTTTTAACCATTGATCTTTTCCAATCAAGTTCTGCGACTTTGCATTACCTGATTCGGGACAAAACTGCATAGTATTTAATCTGGTCATTTTATCTGCTTCCTGAAGGCAAAGTGAAGACAACTTTGTTCGTTTATTGTCAGATTCAGATGTTCTATTTGATTCTGGTTTTCTTTTTTCTGAACTAGAAACTGGTTGAGAAGTTAAAGCTGAAATATAAAGTGTTTAATATTATTTAAATATATTAATAAGAACTTTAATTATAAACATAAATATAATATAACAGAACCATAAGTCTGGAATTCAAATCAAAATTCTAAATGTTTTTAGTGATTAATCTGTTATGATTTACTTCAACATAAATTTAGAATTCAGTAACAAAAATCAGTTGACAAGTAATTGGATTCTTAATGGTTAAATTTTAGACTGTTGTTCATGAAGTTTGCCTAAAACAAATCAAAAATATTTATGTTTGCATAATTTTATATGCTGTTCTAAAAGTATATTATTATACTGACAAATTTAGCATGCTATATTTTAAATATTGATAAAAAAATTGTTTCTGTATCAAATATTACAAATTAAGTTTTTACAAATGTTTTGAATGAAACTACAGGTAAACGTATGTTGGTGGCCACCTGAGCTAGGTAGCCAATCTGTAATCATGTTTTGATCAGAAATGCCAGATGGGCTCTAGATCTTCTATCAGCTGAGCATTCTAAAGTGAAACAAATTCCAAAAACAGACATTAGTGATTTTTTTCCTTAGATTTAATTAACAATGTGAAACTGTGTCATAAACTTTGTAATGTTTAATAAAAAAATTTGTAGCTATGTCTAGTGACCAACCTGTGCTTAGTGGCCACAATCTCAGCCGCCAAAAGCTGGCCACCTAGCACAGCTTTTCCTGTACTTTGTAAAATTTGATGTTTTTAACCCTATTTTGTCAATTTTGTAGTCTAATATATCAAAACTATTCTGGTTTTGAGATGAGATAAATGATATTTTTGAAATTTTAAATAAAAATTGAATTTTTCATATCAACTATAAAATGCTTAAAACTGAAAATATTGTAGATAATAGAGTCAATTGATAATTAATAAATACTGCTAAAATAAAAATATATCTTGATCATTCATTTTTATATTTTTATTAAAATATAGGAGAAAAATCACAAAAAATGAAATGCACATAATCTTCTGCAATTTAAATGGGCATGGCACTTTTATTTTACAGGAGCCACTTGATTTTCAGAAAACTGCATCCAAGCCTACTTTATTGTGCATAGTATTAGGGGAGTTGCTACAATAAACCATCTGTGGTCCAATTAGAGCAACAAAGAATATCACAGAAGTTTATGTAAGAGACGAGACCATTTTCATATGATTTTTGATACAAAATTAAATTTATAAAAAAGGTACTGCTAAAAAATGTACAAGTGATGCAAGAAAAAGTTAATAAAAATATGAAATAATTAAAATGACAATACTTCATCAAATTTATGTAGTTTTTTATTAATTATATATAGACATAACTTCATTCAACAAAAGTTATTTAACTCTTGGATTTTTATATTTTTTATTTCTAAAGTGACACAAGTCAAAAACTTGCATTTTTATGTTGGCACCATTTTATAAATTGGGAAGCAATCCATTTTCCATTCTTTTGAAACCATTTTCCTAAAAAATGGTTTCAAAAGATTACAAATTTGAAAACATTATTAGTTATATAATGGTTTTTAGTTAAGCTGATTTCGTAGTTTTTCCAATTTTCTCAAAGCGTTCGTTTTTGACTTGTGTGTGTCACTTTAGAAATACTTGTGCGATATGGAAAAGTTGTGAAAAAAATTCCAACTGATGCTTGCACTATCGAGAACAAAAAAAAACTATAAATTTGAAAATTTCAAAAGATTTTGATGAAAATTATGCATGCTGATTTTTTTTTTGCATATTAATTAGGATTAATTGTAATTAAATTGCCACCATGCAATTATAGGTGAAAACTGTAATGTATGGCACTGAAAGGATTAATAAACTACAATAAAAATTTTCATTATATAAAATTATGCCAGAACAATTATAAATAAAAAAAATTACAAATAAAAATATGTATCCTTGACATTTATTGAAATTAACATTGAAACACAATTTCAACATTTTATCTTAAAAATGTTAATATGAGAAATTTATTTTAATATAATTCATACAGTAACTGAACTTACTCAAATTTCTGACTGACTGACAATCATTGCATTCCCATTCTGTAATTGAATCATTTAACATTCCACATTTCTTATGACATCCTCTTGAACCACATGTATTACAAAGAACAACATTCCAATGACTTTAAAATAAAGATTTATTATTATTATGTGAAATTATATATAAACTTTAAATATATTTATTAATTTTAATACTAACCTATTCTTGAAATTTCTTCCTTTTGGACAAAGACATAAAGAGGCATCACATTTAGAATATCTGAATAGTAATTCTTGATAAGCATTTTGTTCTAATTCCCATGAAGCATCTCTAAAATAAAAATATATATATTTTTATTTCAAGCAATTCCAGATAAAATTATTCAGCATTTAATATGTTACTTCATCAGCATAGTCAATGAATTGGTATTTTCTTAATGTAAAAAATCATGCAGTCTATATATTGATTAAACGTTAATAATCTTTTTTATAGAACATATTTAATATAATTACCATATAAATCTTTAAATTTATGTTGCATTACAAACAAATAGATATAATAAGGTTAAGGGAAACATAATTAGGTATTTACAAAAATGTAAATACCTAATTATGTTTCTCTCAACCTTTTATATCAGCGGTTCTCAACTGTGATACACAAGATATGACTAGTGGTACATGTATAATCCTGACTTCTTATTTGTATGAGAGGCATATTTTTGTTTATGCTACCAAAATTTTTGAATTTTGTTTGCTGGTACATAATATGAAAAGGTTGAGAACTGCTGTTTTATATCATTGAATATTTTTTACTTTTCCCCATTTAATACATATTATTTTTTTAAAAAATATATAAATTAATTTCAAAATTAATAGTACTGCAATCTCTCATTTAACGCAGTACTCACACAATGTGGTTTATAAATTTTATTCTCAAAGACAGCGACGTGGATTAAAAATGCTTTCTATTCCATCTGTAATAAATTAATGAGTTACGTGTAATGAAATGCAAGCACAATTTTTAATTTTTATAATTTCATATTAAGTTTTTTATGTTTTCTTAAATTACACAAATTATCTGATTCAAATAAAGAATTTTCTTATTGCATATTTTAATTTGTTTTTTGTATGTAAAAACAAAAAAAAGACTTCGGTACATAACCTCTTTTTTTTGTATGTAATGTGAATCTCATATAACATGATTCATTTAATGCAAAGTTTCTGTAAAACCAATTAATCACAATTAACAAGGGATTACTGTATATTGAAGAGAGATGATCTCAGTATAATTACCATCAGAGTTAAATATAATAAAGAGGAAGAAAAATGCATTACTAATTGGTCAGCAATGAAACAAAAAAGTAAAAGCATATGATTTAGTTCAATGATTCAAGATTTATAAATCACAGTATATTGAAGAGATGATCTCAGTATAATTATCATCAGAGTTAAATATAATAAAGAGGAAGAAAAATGCATTACTGATTGGTCAGTAATGAAACAAAAAAGTAAAAGCATATGATTTAGTTCAATGATTCAAGATTTATAAATCACAAATTTCTTTATTCAGATAAAAATATGACTTCAAAATTAAAAATGTCAAAATTTAAAATTTTGATACCTAAAAAAATTATTTAAAAACCATATTTCTATTTAATATTAAATTGCACCTTTTCATTTTCATCAGCACTGATAATGAAAAAAATACACACATACAGAATACTACTGAGATTTAAAATTATATAATTAATACTTTTGTTGACTTATTATATCAAATTATTGATCAAAACAAACTTTTAATGTCTATTAATATTTTTAAATATCTATTCTCTTAATATATGAATAGTGTATAAAAAAAAGATGAAAAAGTCATGCAAAAATATTTTAGCAAGGAACATTATTAAAATCATGACACACACACACACAGAACACTACTGAGATTTAAAATTATATAATTAATACTTTTGTTGACTTATTCTATCAAATTATTGATCAAAACACACTTTTAATGCCTATTAATATTTTTAAATATCTATTCTCTTAATATATGAATAGTGTACAAAAAAAAGATGAAAAAGTCATGCAAAAATATTTTAGCAAGGAACATTATTAAAATCATGAGATAATTTTTTCTTTTACAAAGAAAATGTTTCATCATTGATCAGTAATTTTATCTTAATCATAAACCATCAAGTTCTGCTGTCTAAAAGAAATACACGGAATCCAAGCACTAAGCAAAAAACAGCAAATTGAATAACTAATAATAAATTTGCTGTTTTTACTGCTTAAAGTTCTTATTCTTATCTAAAAATTCTTATCTGCTTAAAGTTCTTATCTTATTTTATATAATAATTTATAATTTCTAATTCATATATTGAATTGTTCGGAAAGTAATTTTGTTTTTCCATCAGTGTCTTTAATTGTATTTTTAACTAGCCAACTTCATTGTAAATCCTATTGTCATTATATATTTTGACAACTGACATTCAAGATTTATTTATAAAAAAATTTTTTTTTGATTATGTGCAGTTGATTTTTTTTTTTGGTGTCATATCAAAAACAGAAAACAAAATGGAGATTTTTGGCATGTTTTGTTTTTTTATTACTGAAAAGGTAAGAATACTATTCAAACAGGTAAATAGTCATTTGAATGTATGGAGAAGATCTGTTAATAGAACTCTAGTGCCAAAACTGATTTGCAAAATTTTGTTCTGACAATTTTGATATTAAAGATGCACCACATTCTTGAAACCAGTTGAAGCTGATGAAGACAAAGGTATTGGTTGAAGCAAGCCATTGAATAACAACATGAGAAATTGCTACAAGATTGAATTTGTCAAATTCAACCATTCACGACCATTTGAAATGACTTAGTTTTATTTTAAAGCTCGACATTTCAGTTCCACATGTTCTCAAAGAAAGATTTGCTCCATCACATTGACATCTGGATTTGCTGCGCTCCGTTGAAGAAAATGATCCCTTTCTGATGCGGATCGTAACTGCTGATGAAAATGTGAAGAAAATGATCCCTTTCTGAAGCGGATCATAACTGTTGAAGATCCAAAGAAAGATTTGCTCCATTGCATTGATATCTGGATTTGCTGCGCTCAAACTTGAAGAAAGATCCATTTCTGAAATGAATCATAACTGGTGATAAAAAATGGATTGTTTACAGCAATGTTGAATGCAAGCGATCATGGAGCAGAAAAGATGAGCCAGCTCAAAGCACTTCAAAAACTGATATTCATAAAAAAAGTGATGCTCTTTGTTTTTTGAACTTCTACCAGACAATTCCATAATTAATTCAGACTGATATTCATAAAAAAAAGTGATGCTCTTTGTTTTTTGAACTTCTACCAGACAATTCCATAATTAATTCAGAAGTATACTCATCAATCATGGAATCATTCAATTTGTCCACCAATTGGACAAATTGAATGATTCCATCAAACAGAAGAGGCCAGAATTGATTAACAGAAAAGGCAGTGTTTCACCATGACAATGCCAAACTTCATACAAGTTTGATGACTTAATGCCAGACTTCATATAAGTTTGATGATTTACCAGAAGGAGTTACAGCTTCGATGAGATGTGCTACGCACCCACTGTTTGCCAGATCCGGCACCCTCCGATTATTATTTATTCCAGTCTTTAAAGAATTCTTTAGATGGCAAAATATTTAATTTAAATGAATATGTCAAAAATCACTTGGTTCAATTTTTGTAAGCAAAGATCAGAAGTTTTATGAGCATGGAATCATGCTTCTACCAGAAAGATGGCAAAATGTATTGGACCAAAATGGTTAATATATAATTAAATAAAATATTTTCTCTTCATGATTTTTCGGAAGTGATTATTAGCATTGTCGTGGTAGAGATCCCCAAGCCTATTGACCTCAACCTGGTATGGGTGCCATTCTAAGACCAAAAAATTGTAAAATCTCTCTCTTATCTTCTGTAATAAATCTTTGATTTGTTTTACATGGTCTCCGAGTTCATTTTAATCAGGAAAAATGACTGTTCTTCCATCCTTACTCATAAGTCCACGAATGCGCAAGGCCTAATCCTGTCATCCGTTAGGTTAGTTAAGCGGAAATATCCTCATAGAATATGTTTATCTGGAGGCGGCCACTTATAGAGCTGCCATTATCACAGGCTGACCAACACCCATGATGGAGTCATCCGGAAGGATGGGGTTTCAACATGCCGGCCCCAGATCCCCCCATCGAAAAATTGGAGGAGTGGGACCTCCGGATCCTCCAGAATGTTAAGCCACATTTTACCACGCAGCCATCCGGCTGATCTGTCATTCGGTCAGTCCGCGGTCATTGGACTGACCTGTCATTTCGTCAGTCTGCAGGTCCCAGAGTTTGAACATAAAAATCTTTCGAAAAAGTGTTCATTATCCGATTTGTTCATTCCCGAACTGTTCGTTAATCGATCACCCACTGTAGTAGAAAAAAAGCACATGTATCTTCCCCAACATTATCTAAAACAATTGGAGGAGGCAGGACATCTCTGTTTTGTATCTAATACAGCCAGCAATGCATCACAGAAGAGAACTGCCACAGATTGTTAAGAGGATGATATTGACCACCCTTATGAATCAGCTAGGCTTGGACACATTGCAATGGCCAAATATTATATGGGTGAACTCCACAGAGTTTGTTACATCATTTTTAGGAAAGCAGAAGCCTCCCACCATAGTCATGAAAAGGGCAGAGTCCTTATCAGCCTGAGGCTGACCTCTTCTTGACTAGCACTATTAAGGTTTCTATATGTCACCCATTCATCCTTTGATATGGTATGTAACTTTGGGATTTGGGACTCTATTAGATGATTTGTACCTCACACAGACTATATGATAGGCCAATTCTTAATCCCAACTTGTAGGGATTGAGTTGTATTCTCCACTCTTGTAGGAATTGGATTTCCCAATCCCTACAAGAGTAACAAAAACTGCTTAGCATTCCATGTGATGAGAGATGAGTGCAGCCATTCTCTATTGGTCCAATGGGTGAATTTTTTCACACAGGGTAGAGTTTCCTAACATCCAATGGGTCAATGGAATGTTTAACCCATTGAGTCCACAATATATTTCAAAATAAACTTAATATGCAAGAAATACATATTGTGAAATCTTACATAATTTTTATCAAAATCTTTTCAATCTTGTACAGTTTATTACGTTTTTCATTCCTTATATGAGATCAAAGAAAAAACAATTTTTTCTATGAAATCTTAGCCATCTAATGAAATATTTGTTATTTTTGGATAACAGCAAGCTCCTAAATAAAATAAGCTATGAATGAAGAAAATCAGATCATATTTAAAAATTATAACTATAAGATTTATAATTATAATTTAATATTACTATCATCTTCAGAAAGCAGATTAAAAAGTTTTTCTATGATTTTTTTAAAACAACAGAAAAAATTTAATAGTGAGAATTATGCAAAATTTGAATATCATTCATATGTAATCATTTCATGAGAATTAATACAACCCTGTTCTATCCAATAATGAGAAAACTCAAGATAATCAATCCAAATATGGCTGAAAACAGAATTTTTAGGGAATATGAAAATCAACACATTATTTTATTCATTTTATTTGTGCGCAAATGATTTGGATTATAATAGCATTTTAGTAAAAGTAATGAAAATTGATTTTAATATAATTTTTATAGTTGAATTTAAAATTTATTTATCGTTATTTCTTTTATTATAAAGATGCATGTTGCTGATTTAGGTGCTGCAAGACCTAAATTTCATCGTCTTGTACGGTATACAGCATTGGCTGTAGTACCAAAAAGCCACAGAGCTATTGTTACAAGATATTACATTGAACATTACAACTGTATTCCTCCACCTATATTTCTTTTATTAATTAGTATTACAGAGGTAAGTTTAAAAATTAAATATAAAAAAATTAAACATAAAGCATTAATAATTTCTCAGATAAATATTCTTTTCACAAAATATGTTGTTGTTCTGATTCTAGAATCAAGATTTAAATTTAAATAAATAATACAATGAATCCTCAATTCATCATTTTCATTGGGGGGGATTCCTGAAAAAAAACTGGATATGGGAAAACAATAGATGCAGAGGCCTACATAAAATGAAAAATAGATTAAAAAAAATAACACTAAAAATAATGCAAAGCGCTGTAATGAATCAAAGGTACATGTTGAAGTATGCAGTAGAGAGCAGAACGTACACAAAATTTAAATGCAAAAAATAGTTCAGAAAGTGAAATTGATAATGTTAAAAAGAAATAAACATGGTCGTTTTAAGTTGAACAGTGATAAGGAAGATATGATTATTAAATGAATGTTATATACGGTGTATATGTTTTTCTTTCCTTTTGTTTTACATACTCGACTACAGTAGCAGAAAGAGTGAAGTGATATGCTTACAGACAGTGTTGCCAAATCCAGATTATGGAAAATCACTAAATACTAGAGCAAAAACAGTTAAAATTCTTTTATCAATAATAATAATTTATTTATATTTTTTCACTAAATGGTATTTAGTATTGCTAAAATAGATTTACCAGCTTTTTAAATTTTATAATATTTTGCCATCAAAAAGCATAAAAAAATCACTAAATCTGGCAACTTACAACACTTGCCATTCATAGGCACAAGATGTGTGATGTACAATGATGCTAAATGCCTAAAAGTGCCATAAAGTTTTGAAATTTTGCACTAGCTTATTTCAAAATTTTACAAATTTTGAAATAAACTAGTGCAAAGTTAATGCTTGCATGAAGGCACACATAATGCTTGGTATGATGCTGGCAACATACACACTGAAAGGGTTTTTTCAAGCTAGAACATACACATTGAAAAGTTTTTTCAAAAGGTTTTTTTCTCTTCAACTCATTGTCGTGCAGGTTAGATACATCTTAGGTTGCACAACTAACTGTACAAAGTCTGATATAAAAGTTTACTTTATCTTTTGTGTTAGGTGCATCATAAACTGAATCAGGCAAGAATGTAGATTGATGTAGAGATTGCAGACTCACTATCAGCACTCTGATGTCAGCAAGTATGACTGGCAATTGATGATGACATGATAGTGATATTGATTGCCACTTAATTGTAAGAGATAAAGTAAATTTTTACCAGCATGTAAGTGATGTTCTCTTTCTTAAAAATAATCAGTCCAAGATTAACATTCTTCAGAACTAAAATTTCTGACCAGTAGACATAGGAAAACAATAAATTGAGGAACAATTGATAAGGGTTTAATTTCCATAGTTTAAATAGGATTTGTTCAGGGGCATTTATGAAGAACTAATAATTTTTGTTAATTGAATATATACTGTTTTAAAATCTGTTTTCAAGTATAGTTTCTTAATTCATTTAAGAACAACAAATAATCAGGTTGCCAATAGTCTTCAAATTTGTAACTATCATAAATGAGTCAGCATAACTGTAGTGAATTTTATCCATGCATACATTTGCATGCAATTGGTCAGCATCTTATCAAATACTTCTCATTATCAGTCTCCTAAGTATTACCAGTGCTGAGTGCATCTGTTGCTTTTTAATGTTTTTTATATGATTTTTTTATAACCAGATTTAAAAAAAATTCTAATGAATCATTTGGTGAAACTTAAAAGAAAGTGTGTAAGTTACCAATTCAAGTAAAATTAACAGTTATTTTTTATAAAATGTGGTAAAAATAATTGCCATTAATTGTTTCTTTAACATGCTTAAGCTAATATAATAATAATAAACAAAAAAGATGTTTTATTATACTATTATTTCTTGAATTGCTTATTATGTTGATGTCCAGAATATATAAATTCAGTTGTTTGTATGGGAATTTGATATTTGCTTTTATGAATTTTGTTTATATTTTGTTATGTTTTGTGGTTCTTCTTTGATTCAGTTATTCTCAAACAACTAAGAACAACTATCACAATTATTTATTTGATTGAAATTTAATTACTTTAGGAGAAATGGAGGTTTGTTTTAATCTCTTATTAAATTTTATAAAATATTGATTGCATAAAAAATTTGATATTAAGAAATTATCAAAATCAAATTCTTATACATATTTTTTTACTTTTGACAGTGTGTCAACAATGTTGTATTTGTATATTGTTTAAAAAAAATGTATTAGCTTGTTATCAGTATCTAATATTGGCCACTAGACAGAATGCTAGTTTAAGTTATCTGCTATTAGTCTGGAAAATGTCAATTAAAAATGTAAAGAGGAAAAATTATTAAACTTAATATTTATTATATTTTCTATTAGTATTTGTGGTAATAATCAACATCTATGTTATTTCATAAATTATTTTTTTAATAAATAATAATATGCTGAACTTCTTTGATACTGTTTTCATCAATTTGAATTAGTAATAATTGTATGTTTCATTGTACAGTTATCACTGAATTCACATTGAATGATCACATTATTGCATTGAAAAATCATACTATATATAGTACTTGTTTTTAAGATAAAGTATTAAATGCAATTTAAAAAAATTGAATGCATTTCTTTATTCATTTTAACATTCCAGCTCATTGTGTTCATCTATTATTGTGTAAAATTAAGTGAATTCAGTGCAACTGGACCTATTCCTGTTGAAAGTGCACTTATATATAATCCATATCGTAGATATGAAGCATGGAGATATATAACATATATGCTTATTCATGCTGGGTATGTTACTTTTATTTAAAATTTTAAGTTTGAATTTATTTATTAAATTTAATTATTTTTTAAGATACTTTCTAACTAAAAACAAAAATTTTCTTTAAAAATAAAAAAAAAATTTGAATAACACAATAAACAGTTTTTAAATAGCACATAAATTCAATTTATTTTTTTTATTTGTCACAATATTAATGTATAATATTGCTTACATTTTGACAAAATTTTTGTTAAATGTCAAAAGGATTAAAGAAAAATATTTGAGATACAAAATAATATGATATTGAATAATTTTTTTATGATACTTAATATTATTTTTGATTATATTTATTACATTATCTGTATAAAGTATAAATTTTTTTATTATTTTAGAAAATAACTTGAATTTAAATATAGAATTAGAAAGTATTGAATATAAACTCAAAAATTTAACAGTATTTATAAAATAAATTACTTGTACACATTTAATAACAAATGTATGTCCTCAATTTATGATTCCATTAAAAGTTGTACCTATGATGGCAATATAATCAATAAATTCTGTGATTGGTCAATGCAGTTTATATTATATATAATTATATAT